>OU461585.1:15069649-15226278 GCA_911812115.1 Pristionchus exspectatus | reverse complement strand
GTTTAGGTAACAATCGACGGTCAGGGCAAAGCAGCATCGGACTCGTGGGCGAACGAATTTCAGGAATACGGTAATTCAATTTTAATCATTTTAAAAATAATCTAGATTCAGGTTGGTCTGACATCAAGTTTACTATGGCAGTCTTCAATAGCGGCGTTGGACATGCAACCCAGGTGCGTTATTGAGTTTTTTGTAAACAAATGTCGTGAACACAATAGTCCAGTTGTCTCGCCAATCCATTTGACTCCATCGTGAAACTTATTCGGTCCTTCAGATGGCATGGCAGAAAACGACGCAGATTGGATGTGGAATGGCTCTGTGCAATGGGGAGAAGAGTGTGCTGATCACGTGCCAGTATAGAGACGCGTAAGCACATAATTTTATTGAAAATATAACAAAATCATAATCAAGTTTAAAATATTGTATATTTTCAGAGGTAACTACATCAACCAATATGTGTATATTCCGAAATAACAATTTGTTCATGAGCAAATTATAATTCGTTCGATAAATCTTTGGCATTTTGTTTGTGTGTGAATAAGAAACAGAAATGATAAAATTTATTTCTCATTCTCTAGAATTCGTTGAATGTCTTTGAACCAGTGAAGCCTATGTCTAATAATGAAAAATATGTATAAACTATGCTGCATGCAGCTGTCTATATCAGTAGAAAGTATTCGAGAGCATTGAACAGGCGCAGAAAACAATTTGCTCCCTATCTCTCGTTATCTCTCCTTCTCATCCCTCTCTTCGCCCGTCAGATTCCAATCACTCTTCCTGCCGTCTTATCTCTCGCCCCTTGTGGCTGACTCGAGTAGAGGATAGACTGACGTGTCTTCTCACCCGGGATCGGCTCCCATCCGAGGTGTCGGCTGGTCCGACAAAAAAAAACCCTTCGTAGGGAATACCATGGAGCTGGACTCCACGATAAAGACACATGATCATGGGGGAAAAATACTGAATGAGTAGCCTTTTGGTTATTGTCATCGGATTCATTTTTAATAGTTTATTAATGTGAAAATTAAATAATATGTACAAAGAAAGCTGTATACAAAATCATGAAACAGCAGCACAGAATCCGTTGGGATCGACTCCATCGAGAGTAGTGATATTCATGTACTTTCCACAGCACGAAACAGCACCACCGTCGCCTGAATGAAGAAATAATCAGGTATTGCCAAATGTGCGTCGTATATGGCGCGAAACTCCTCATATTACTATGTAAAATTGATCAGAAACGTCAGCATACCTGTGAAGCTAAGTGTACCCATGAACAGCTCCACATAGCATGGCAATTCCCACTCAGTCGTCGCCAATTCGACAATGGCTGACAGAGTAGAGGCAACACCGCCGATGATACCGAAGGCTGAAGCGCAATATTTGTGTTTCCCGAATTAAAAATACTAAATAAAACTAAATATTCTCCACGATTCGCATACTAATTGGTTGATGAACTAACCAAGAACGCAGAAATTGATAATCAGAATAGGCCAACTGTTGTAGCGGAAAACGCTGAAATTGTTCAGTGAATATTTTGATTCTTCAAATATCAGAGCATCTAAAGCAAAGCTAGCTCACTCCATAATTGAAGCGTATGTTGAATCTTCGCCCACTTCCGAGAGACCGACAGTCATCAGTTTCCTGAATATTTAGAAATGGATTCGCATTTGATGGTCTCTTCATTTCGCACACTATCTCACCAGTCTCAGGTGAGAGAGCACAGAAAACTCGAGGAGTAATGTCTAAAGTCAAGCAGTTCTTGCGCAATTCAACTCGTACCTTTTCTTCGTGCTCGCAACGAGGAACATGTTGAAGATGGCGGGCAAGATCATCGTGAGCAGAGTGATTGTCGTTCCACCGATCTGAGAATACTTTTTACCGTTTTTATTGTTTTCAAGTTCGATTTATCTGCTGTTGATTTATTTGCTATATGATGTAGGAAGACGCAAAAGTCAATCGATAGGCTGATCACTTACCAAATCAAGAATAACTCCAAACTTGGGGATTGAGAGTGCAGTGAAAAGAACGCAGAGAACGATGATCAGACGAACGATTACTCGACGGAGACCGAATTCTGGGAAAATTAGGTGTATTCTTCAACATTCCAACGTGAAAAAGATGAAAGTAACTGGAATTATTTTTGTTCCTGTCTTCAAAATGCTGTCGTGAAATAAGCGGCGACCAATAAAGAGGCTAATAATAAACAGAAGATCAACGCACTGTTAGGGACTCTAAACAATTCCTCGATCTGCAGTGAGAGCGGTGAGCAGATGATCACTGTAATTATTATTTTATTTTTTTAAATCAGTATTTCTCAGATATCGATCGAGCAAGCGCCTTGAGTGAATCAAGAGGTGTGTACCTTGAGTGAATACGACGTGTACTGTGATCAGAACGTTAACCGTCTGTTGAACCCATGTCAGTTGGAGGGAAGTGATGATCTGAAAAGGAATAAAATACCGATAAAGCGGTTGATTTTTTAAATGTTCGAAGTATCAAACATGGGGACTGTGTGTTTACTGTTACGTGCTAGAAATTATGGATAAACCCTATTTCACGCTTAACGAAATTAACCTAACCGTATCTCCTTGAGAGCCTCCATATACAAGGTAGCCGAATACGGAAACTGGCAGATACATGATCAAAATCACTGGAACGAGGAGATCAGGTATGAAAATGACGCGCCAACTCACAAATATATCCGCTAATGACGGACTTGGCAAAGTCTTCGGGCTTCTTCATATCATGCTGGAATGAAGGAAAAACTGAATGGCCACCGTAGGCAAACATGATTGTTCCTGCAAATATTATTTTTGAAACTTGATTATACATGAATATATATTTACATAAATATATTTACAAATTAAAAATAGTTTTATACCGTAAGCAAGGAAGAACTTGTTGAACACAACGGGAGGAAAGTCGACCTGAGAACGAATGAAATTTGACGAAATCAAACCGAGATTACAGTAAGTTTCTTAACGAACGATCTAACCTCAGGCGCGCATCCTCCCCAATCGTGGATTATTCCCACAATCATCAAACAAACTGCAACGCAAGTTGAACACATGGCCACAAAGCCTACTTGCCTGAACACAATTACGCATTTTAACGATCAAGAATATCGGAGAAAAATATTCCCATCTTACCAGAAATCTTTCGCACTTCCAAGCATGAGAAAAGGCGAGATAAACGCAGCAACGACGAGAGCAATGAAGCAGAAGTTTACGTTAAGCTTCCTAAATTTGCGCGTACACTTAATTTTTATGTTTCCAACTTACCAAAAAGCGAAAAGAAAAGAGGAAATGTTGTTGGAGGCAAGTAGCATAAACACAACAGACAATCCGAATTGTTGAATCGTGATGATTACGGCTACGAAGATTCTTGAATAATTATGCAACATTCTGTCTCTCCAAATATTGTTTACGATTTACCTTCCACCCCTCCCAATCGCCCTGTATCCCATCTCTGGATAGGGCTTACGGCAAGATTCCTTGTATTCAGACCAGCGCTCCTGAAAAGTAAAGGGTTAAACCAGTTGAGTTTCACAGTGCACTGAAGATCTGTTTCTTAGCTTCAAATCCGATAGATTCGCCGTGCGCTGTACTGAAACTACCTGCATAATCAGCCAATTGTCTCCTAATTGTACTCCCGTGTATCCGGACAGAACGGCCGATATAACTGTCATTGCAATTCCCGCCCATAGACCTGAAATTAACATGACTTTAATTTTCTTCCACTGTAAAACATGATTGATCAATCAACAGACAATCGTCATTGGATGACTTAGAGTCGCTTCAATGTCATCTTCTCAGTGCAAAAGTTTTTGCGCATTTCCCCACTTATCAAACAACAGAGTCCGACCAGTCATTCAATCCCTGTCCTTATCTCTCTTCCATAAATATTTTTGCATCCCCCATGATTGCTTGTTCTTATCATAGATCGGTCACTCGGCTCGTGATCACGAAGAATTCTCAGCGAGACTAGAGAGGATTGGTGAGAAAAGGAAACAAGGAAAGACAATTCCGACCAAAGATTTGAGATTATTGCTTGCAAACACGAGAAGAATGTTACTCTGAAACATTCCATATTTTCGAAAGACATCAATCTGATTTTTATTAACGTTTTCGGGTTCCCATTCTTTTTGAAAAAATAATCTCACCAGAATTGACAAAACTGGACGGCAACGCTACAAGCCCTCCTCCAGCCATGTCGCCAACGATGAGAACAGCACATACGATCCTGCAATAATTTTTCTGAAGTATTCAAATGCAATCAAAGATTCAGTAAAATGTCGAGTTATCCTTTTATTCTAGGCATTTTGGTCTTGCTGGAGCTCGCTACTAGGCCAGTGATTCTTCAGTGATCGAACCTGCGTAAAATAATGTATAAGCAGTATTCAACAAACCAATGAAATCCATGATGATTATGAGGAAGTTCCTTCATTTCTGCTGACGCATCATCCTTCTTTCGAGAGCCCGTTTCGGACTTTTCATCGTAGCTCTGTAATGCAGATAACATAAATCACAAAAACGTAAACAATACTCACAGATAGAGATAAATTGCTGGACGTTTCCTCCTTACTCATCGTGAACCTTAGGATGACTGAACAGACAGCTTTTCCTCTCTAAAGAGTGAGTTATAAACGTCGGGCGCGCCTTGTATAATGTTATGTGGGAGGAGGTACACAATGCGATAACAACAGAGATTAACACTCAGCTTCGAAATGACGAATTGACATCTGCATTAGAGCTGTCTTATTGAATAATCTGCCCTTCACCCTGTGTGCTCTCGGGACATTCTGGCATGTGAGAGAACGTGCGATATCACGAGAAGGATTCTTTATTCTGATTTTGTCCTAATTGCCATTAGATATTCTATTTCTCAGAATAATTTTGAAGTTCTCAGTATTCTGAACGCATTTGAATTCACAGAGTACGCTTCGACGAAGAACAAAATAGATTGTTGATATTTTAGAAAATAATGTAAATAATGCGCAACAATTGTGTTCCATCATCATAAATCTTTATTATCATATCTTATTACACCGGTTCTGGCCCGTTTGCAAATGTGGAATGGTAAGAAATTCAGCAGCAATTAAATTAATATCCAGGAGCGGCGCAGAATGATGAGGGATTAGAAACATCAACTGTTGTGACGTTCTTGAATCGACCGCAGCAATTGACGAGACCACCATCTGCAATTATTAATTTATTGGTCAATTTTCAACCGTTATTTTGTTTGTTTCCGTGTAGAATACAAGATAATCCCATGAGTGGGGGAGGAGGCGTCAAAAATGTGATCAACGCCAGTTCAGAAAGTGATTTTTCAAAAGTGATCTGGTTTGATAACGTTATCGTAAAGGTGACGGAAAACCGGAAACAGTGGGAAGGTATGGCAAACGGCGAATACGCCCTTCACAATAATTAATCATTCAACGTATCTAATGAAGAGTGCATTCTTAAAGCTCACCGGCATTAAAGTTGAGTGTACCCATAATGATCTGAATGTAGCAGGGCACTTCCCAACTGGTGGAGATTAGCTCGTTCACTGCTGAGATTGTAGATGCAATGCCACCGCATACGCCAAAGGCTGCAGAAAATATTTGTATTATCTATGCTTGAAAACTCATTTCCGAAGATGAAGGCATGAGTTGTGACTCACCAATCACGAGAAAATTGATCAGCAACACCCAGGGATTGTTCAGCGCGAATATTCTGAAATTTTTCAACTTAGAATTTAAAAAAAACCAATGAAACGGGGAAACGAACTCAGACAGAGTAGGCCGGTCGTTATCATCATCCGAAGTTGAGACTGCGCTCTTCGTTCCCGATTTGAGATCCCTGCAAATTCATACTTTCCAAATGAATTGAAGTTCCTTGTCTTATCATATCTACTTTTAAGGGAATGTGCAGTGACAACAGGTTTTTAATTACCTCTTCCTTTTTCCAGCGACGAGCGACATGAAGAACACACCGGGAAGAATCATCGAAATGAGGGAGACGGTTGAGCCTCCGACCTGGAAGAATACTTGGTTTAGTTTCGCGATTGAGCAGTGAAATGAGTATAAAAATACAACAAAAAAAACTAACCAGATCAACGATTGGTCCGAACTTGGGAATGGAAAGAGCCGTGAACAGAACACCGATGATGATTAGTGTGCGGATGATAACACGACCGATTCCGAATTCTGAAATGATGTTTTTTTTAAATTCATCGTAAAAGATGACAAACTGACTGTTGGGAACCTTGAACAACTCCTCGAGTGACAGATTCAGGGGCGAAATTAGAATAATCAGAGTGACGATAACATGGACAGTTACGAGAATATTCACTGCTATTTGGACCCAATTCAGTTGGATGGAGGGAATTATCTGAAAATAGCGAATATTGTAGAAACACTCGATACTGATAAATTATGCATGCAATAAATCAACATAACCAATATCAAAAAATGACGATAATTCCGTCATCTCAAAATAAACAACAACTCACCGATCCTCCGCTCAAAGAGCCACCATAAACGAGGTATCCATAAATAGAGATCGGCAGGTACATTATCAGCATCACTGAAATATTTATATTTTATTCCTACTGTTCCGATAATTTTTAAGTTATCTTACCTACAAATCCGACAATGGCTGATTTGTAAAAGTCCTGGGGTTTCTTCATATCGTGCTGGAAGGTGGGAAAACACGCGTGACCACCATATGCGAACATTATCGTTCCTGCATGTGAATTGTTTTAAATTAATTGGTTGCATTAATAAAATATTGTTCATCCAACAAAAAAATCACCATAAGTAAGTGAAAACTTCTCGAAAACGACTGGCGGATAGTAGGCCTGAATATGAAAAATTTGTGATGTGTTTCAGCACCTCTTCATAGTGATTTTGAATTTTTCTGAAGTAATAACATCACTGTTCCCTCACATCACTCTACTCTCAATTGAAGGGATTCCGTTCTGGAGTAAATGGACTCACCTGCTTCATGCATTCTTCTTGATCATGAGCTGTTCCGATGAAAATGAGCACGATTGCTGTTGAAGTAGAGATCAGTGCGACGAGGCCCATCTGCCTGCAATCAAATTTGCGTTTTCAAAAATCACACAAAGTTTGAAAAAATGTATTGAATTTTTAATGATTCGGCAAGATTTCATAAGTGAGAATGGGTGTTTTAACCAACCAGAAATCTTTGGGAGTTCCAAGCATCAACAGTGGCAGAAGAATGGCAGTAACGATGAGAGCAACGAAACAGAAATTGAGTTTGATCGAACTGAAATTGAAATGATAATTATTTTTCGATTTGCGTCACTCCCGTAAGCAAAAACTTTGGACCATCAACATAACTGATTCTTGAGAAAAGTGATGCGTGAGTTCAAAAAAATATCAGTAAGTGGTTAAATGATGGCAATAATTACGAATATTTCTGAGCGTCCCAGGTAAATTATCCGTGGATTCACTTACAACAAAGTGAAGAGAAGTGTTGCGATATTGTTCGATGCAAGCAGAAGAAATACGACTGAGAGACAGAATTGTTGCAATCCAAGGAGAATTGACATTGCAACTCTGCAAGAATTATTCTTTTTTTCCTCATTTCCTTCGATCGCGATAGATGTACGAACACTGTCATCAGCATTACGAAAAATGAAACGCATGAAATAATAGATAGCAAGCCTTGGATCTCACCTAGCCCATACTCCCAGTGCCCTATACGCCATCTCCGGATATGGTTCCCTGCATGAATGTCGGTATTCCGACCATCGGTCCTGCAAATGATCACTCATTACTAGAAACTACCCATTTTTCCCGACACCACAGTTATCCTTTCTGTTGCATAATCACCGCGGATTACACAGTGACGTGTCAGTTGTGCGAATGAGAATCGGAATCGGGGAATTGCATCACCCAACTATACTCAATCGGTGATGCCGTTTCCCTTCTAACTAACCTGCATCATAATCCAGTTCTGTCCAAGTTGAATTGCCGTGTAACCAGATGCTATTGCGGAGATGATTATCAACGCTGCGCCGGCCCATGCTCCTGCAATGATATTCTTCTACAGAAGTCGGCTGAAACACGAGGAAACACGAGGAAAAAATCATTAATTTTTTTACATGTTTTTTAAAGCGAAAGTTATTGCATCTGACTCACTTTCAAAATTAGAGGAAAGTGCTCACCTGTTTTCACCATGGAACTGGGAAGGGCGACCAATCCTCCTCCTGCAGTTTCGCCCACGATGAGAATAGCAACGATGAGCCTGCATTCATTCAATTTAAGAAATGATCTTTACGGAAACGTGACTTACCAATTAATTCCATGTTTGTTCTGGAAGTGGTCGTTTACAACACTTCCATAATCGTTTTTCTCAACCTTTTCAGCCGTATTCCATGCCTGGGCTATCTGAAATTTGGTCATTAGATTTTAAAAATTTGGTGATTCAAGATATCACATATTCTTTATTAAAACAACATCTATGAAATTCAGAGCTAGGCAGAACGCACACAATAATAACCGAGCGATACGCGAAAGATTGCTGGATGGACTAACCGGTTGTGTGGGCGATATCTTGTAGTTGCCTGACCGTCCCATCGCACGTTCGTTTATGACAACTGATCGACGGGCTACTGATGGGAATGCGTCATTCAACATAACAACGAGATAGGTGATAAATGAAACCGGGAAAGGGAAGGAGGAGGAATAACAATGATATGTCAACAGGAAAGATCATGTGGAGTGAGGCGATCTTTGCAGTGAGTGAGCGGCCGAAAAGCTATTAAATTTTTCTCGAAAGGTCAGAAGAAAAGGGCTGTTAAAGGGGATGGGACCACTCTAATACTGACGTAAATGAGTTCTCAATGTTCGATAGGAATGATTTTCCGCTGATCACATTTACTCCCACGCTCAAAATCGCGTCTAAATTGCGCGTGTGGCAACGGCACAAAATGACCCTGACGAATTGGTGATCCGGAATGGGAGAGAAGAGAGGGAAGGACAATTGAGAGACGGCAAATGTAAATCGACGCGCGCCGTTAGGCTATAATAGTGCCACTTCTACATTGGGCATGATCAATGAATATTGAACCATTGATCTTTGCTTTTGCATTTCATCCGTTTGAAAACATGTTTTCGGGCTTCGCTCTTTGACCTTGAACAAACAAACAAATCTAAAAAACAAACCATCCACAGGGAAGCCTTCATGCCAAATCATATTGAAGTGATCTAATTGATCTCAAACAAGAAAAAAATGTTTTGTATGAGGTGGTTACTAACTTTATTTTTTTACAACCTTGATTACTAACTCCGCCTATTCCCCCACTCCTTCGCTCAAGGATGATAACACATCTCTACTAATGCACCTCGTTCCGAATAATAGTACAGCGACCGAAATTCAGTTACGTAGTATCTATTATTTCATTGTTCAATTACACCATTTCGCCATCCCTTTCGATCGTTCAGATTTCGCATTACGTATTTCCGAGAATTTACATCTTACGTTGCTCATTTTTATCATTTTTTACACTGTTTCAAGCCCGTTCAATGAGAATGAAGAAATACAATGGACACGGTGGCGAAATAAGCCTAATTTACAATGAATAATCTACAGCCGCACAGAATGCTTCTCCGACCGGCACATCCACTGTAGTGACGTTCTTGTAGAGACCACAACAGTTGACAAGACCTCCGTCTGCAATTCATGTAATTTACGATTCTAAAAGTTCGAACATCGAATAACTATAAACCAAACTTTTGTAGGTGAACTATTTAGTATGCAGAAAATAGCACGCCACGTGCTTTCTTTTTCTACTCGTTAACTCACCGCCACTAAAACTGAGGCCGCCAGCCATAAAGATTTGGACGTAGCAGGGAACGTCCCATGAAGTGGTGATCAGTTCATTCACTGCAGAAACAGTCGATGCGACGCCACCGAAGACACCGAAAGCTGCAAGAACAACTTTATTCAATGTGGTTTTAATTTCCTGTAAATGCCTCTCAGTATTTCGGCTTTTTCTGAGGAAAGTTTACAACGCATCACAAATCAATTTATTCCGTTACTCACCGATAATGATCAAATTGAGAAGCAACATCCAGGGCTTATTGAGTTTGAGCACTCTGAAATAATAACAGTGTGAAGATTCAGTTTCTGAATCTCCAAAACGTACTCAAAGAACGATGGCAGTTCATTATCCTCTTCCGATCGAGTGACTTCGCCCTTGAGAAGTTTCAGATCTCTGAAATGATCTGATTGTTTTCACTCTGTCGGTGCATTGTTCCCAATTGGAACTCTGCTGGGCGAAGGGAAAGATAGGGAAAAACGAGATCACGAGCACTCGTTCGAAATAAGGCAATTGTCTCTACAATCTTTTCCGGAGAAGCGAGAGAGTGGGGGAAGGAAGAGTCGATTACCCGAATTGAGAACTCTAGCAATCACCTTTTCCTCTTTCCTGCTACGAGCGAGAGCGAGAAGATACCAGGCAGAACCATGGTCATTAGAGTGACGGACGAGCCACCGACCTGCAATTAGATTATGTATTTTCTCATTTGTTTACCCTAGTGATAATATGCACGTACCAAATCTACAATGGGACCGAACTTGGGAATGGACAGAGCCATAAAGAGTACACAGAACATTATGATCGTGCGGAGAATCACTCGACGAATCCCGAATTCTGGAAATAAACGGTTTTATCTTGGTCAATACTCTTTCTACTCTACGATGGGGTGGCTAACCCGTCTTGCGAAGATAATTCCTAACACATTTACCTTAACTCAATTTAGAAAACGATTAAAAAGCATAATTCAGCAGAATCAATCAAGATGCAATACTCACTATTCGGAATTTTGAACAGTTCCTCGAGATTGAGTGCCAACGGGGAAATGACGATGATTTCAGTGAAAACGACGTGCAAAGTGATGAGAATGTTCACTGCCGTCTGGACCCAGTTCAATTGGAGCGACGGAATGATCTGGAAATTTATCTGTTTGTCGTTACTTTCACATTTTTTTTAGATTTCTAGCACGAATATGTTTCACCGCTGATTCAAGCCATTGAGATGGCCATATTAGCAATTTATTCACGTCAGTTAATCGTAAACGTACGGATCCACTGCTGAGCGATCCTCCGTACACGATATATCCGTAGATGGAGATGGGCAAGTACATGATGATGATGACTGAAAACTGAATTTGTGTCTTCTGTTAAGTGCTTTCTGCTATAAATGGAGTGCTGTTGGTCGGATGATGGTCTTCAAAGTTTTTCATCTACCTACCAACATATCCCAAGATGACGGCCTTGGAGAAATCCTGCGGTTTCTTCATATCGTGTTGGAAGGTGGGAAAGCACGCGTGACCACCATATGCAAACATGATTGTGCCTGCAATTAATTATTTAGATAGAAAAGATCAGGCAAAAGACAATTCATGGAATCTGAACCAACCTCGAAAAAAACCTCGAAAAGAACTTTGTATTGCTCAGAAACATACCGTAAGCAAGGAAGAACTTCTCGAAGACGACGGGCGGATAGTCAACCTGAGTATTCGAATATGTTTCACCAATGAGTCATAGTCGAACGCCAATAAAACGTGCAATTTTTCCCAATCAATCGAGTCGAAAATAGAAACTTCGTATAGCGTGTACGTACCTCCTTCATGCACTCCTCCTGATCGTGAGCTGCTCCGATGAAGATGAGAACGATTGCTGTTGATGTGGAGATGACAGCGATGAGAGCTGCTTGCCTGCAAGGAATCAAGATGCTATCTCGATGTCAGATCATGCCAGATGAGCACCTTTATTCTATGTGTTTCGATTTGTATCAGATTCAAAGCGGAAAGTGAAAGTAATTGCTTACCAGAAATCCTTGGGCGATCCGAGCATCAGCAGAGGCAGAAGGACCACTGTGACGATGAGAGCAATGTAGCAGAAGTTGAGCTTCCATGAACTGAAATTCATTCATGAATGATGTTCATTTAGCTGATCGTAGGTGTGGTTAAATTAGCCATCTAAAGATCAAAGACCAACTTACAAAAGATCAAAGAGCAGCGACGTGATGTTATTCGAAGCCAGAAGAAGGAAGATGACGGAGAGACAAAATTGCTGCACGGAAATGAGGATGGACATAGCGACTCTGCAAAATCAATGCAAAATCATGATGACCAAATGAGAAAAATAGTTACCTTCCCCATCCTCCGAGCGCTCTGTAGGCCATTTCCGGGTACGGTTTGCGACACGCATGACGATAATCAGACCAACGTTCCTGGAAAATACGTTGCGTTTCATTCATCCTTCAATGTATCTTTCCTCTCGGTGGATGTGATTCTGCCTTGATTGGAATAAATACACAACATTTGTCCTTTCTCGAAGACATATCAAACCTGCATCATGAGCCAATTCTCTCCTAGTTGAACTCCAGTGTAACCAGAGAAGATTGCGGATATGATGGTGAGAGCTGCTCCGGCATAAATTCCTGAACGAATTATTTTTAAATCGATTCTTCAAGGAAAAATGAGACACAAATGTGTTTCAAATTTACTCGAAATAATTCAGTTTATATTTTTTGTCAATCTCTTCGGAATACCGGTGGTATAATAATAATAATATTCTGACCAGCATCGACCATCGACGACGGTAATGCAACGAGTCCTCCTCCCGCCATCTCTCCCACGATGAGAATGGCAACGATGATCCTGCAATTTCATTGATAATACTCAACATTCTCGTCACTATTTTTTAAGTTCATTAGTCAAAGAGTATTGCGAAGTGACAAATGATTTCCCAAAATATTCCCTGGATGAAGATAAATGCACTGACCAGTGAATTCCATGTTTGTTCTCGAAGTGTCCGTCTACAATGATTCCTTCTTCGCTTCCCTCACTTTTCTCCTCGCCTTCTTTAGCTGTGCTCCACGGTTGCGAGACCTTAACAATTGCATTATTTTTCGATCAATAACTGCAACAAAAACGTTGAGCTTGCTTACAAATGCTTAGACTTTAGCGCCTCTAACGTTGCAATCATATTCAACTGATAAGCTTACACACATCGAAACAACTCTGCAAATTTTAAAGTTCGAAATACGGGTAATCGTCTCTTGAATTTACGTGCTCTCTCGCAATTCTGACCGCTGAGAGAGTACGCAAAATGAAGAGACGACTACTTGTATTTCAAATTCTAGCAAATAGATACCTACCGAGGGTGTTGGTGAGATCTTGTAATTGCCGGATCGTCCCATATCGTGATCTCTCGTCTCTCAACTGATCGATGGATTGATGGTGTTTATCCTGAGTATTAATCCGACTGAAAATAAACAATGAGTAAGTGGCATGACAATAGGTGGAAAACAAGAGATCATGGGAAGAAGCGATCTTTGGCAAAGCGAAAGGAGCAAATCAATCCTCAACTCGCGCTCCATTTCTCGTGACCCTATGGGTTATCGCTTTACAGCAGCTGATAAAAGTTCGCTTGACGATTAAAAGTGCACTGACAGCAAAGAAGGAATGCAAAATCCATGAATCATCAACCCATACGCGAAATTTGGAGTGAGAGAATTGTGTTGGATGGGGAAAAGTGGCGACGGATTATGTGTGCGAGAACAATGTTGGTCAGAATGAGCAAGAATAATGGAGGAAATGATGGTGTAAGGATGATTATATTGAAAAAGGTTTTCTAAATCGACGAAAAAAAGTTTTGAAAAATTTCAAAAATGTTTAAACTGAAACTGTTTCGGCGTTTTTGTAACATGTGGCCAGAAACACTATTGGGGCTGATACAATAAGCTAAACTCTGAAATGCTAACTGAATCATGACAGATGCTGGATCATCTCCGAATGAGAAGAGTGAAAGGGAAAGAAAGAGACTCTGCCACCGCCCAAATCTGTCCGCGATAAGGCGACAAAATCATCTCAAGGGTGATAATTCCCCGTCGCTTTTAATACGAGACCGCGAATTCTCATCAAGATCATTCTTAGCCGTTGGGAGATCGTGACAAATGCTGAGGATTACTGAGCTAGAATGATTCCATTATTTCTGAGGTATTAGGAATCAGAATATTCCATATGGATTCAGTGAACTAAAACGGCATATTGACGGCAACTTTTGATTTTTGATGATTGTGAAATAAAATCAGAAAAGTTGCCGAATGCCCTATCGAAAGTGCGAAACTCACTTTAGAACAGACACAACAATGGGATATTGAATGTCAGTTTCGATTATTTTCTCAATTGGAAATGACTAAACGGGCGTCTGATACTGTGACATTAAACAAACCGAGCGATGGCGAAAAGTGAGAGGGGGAAGTAAAGTGGAGCTCAGTTTCACAATTTGTTAAAAGGCAAATGCAATTGTTGTCGATGTTATCGTTTTGAACAGAAAGGGAAAACTGTGAACGATAAACCAAATTCACAAAAAGTCTTTATGAGGGATGCGTGGCTCATTCCATTCTTATGTACAACCATGAATGCATTCGAAGATCAGCAGAAATATTGATGAACAAATATGACACGTAGAAATGACCGGTTGAGTTAGAAAGGACAGATGAAGGCTGTGAGCTCAACAGACGATTTCATCGAATGCTTGACAGAGTTGTTCCGAAGCCTCTTGCCGTTCGGTGTAATACGAATCTGAAGAATTCTATTTATTTTTTTTCATTTCATTGAATTCTTTGCATCCAATTCAACCAAAATTGCAGCGAAAAAATTCTGAACATTTCAAAGTGTTCTCCTACGAACGATGAAATTGTGTTGAATATAGGCGATGAGATGTGCTTGCTCGCATCAAGGACAAGAGAAGGAAGGACGACTAGTTGCTCAGCCAAGTTCATTCTTGATTGGAGTAGTTCGAATACTGATTGGTTATCTCACCTCTACTCTTCTTTTTATAGGCAACGCATGTTTATCGTCCGGCCTGTTGTAGCTTGTCGCTTTTCAATGTGCTCTCCTGAATTCCAACGCTATTTCTCCCTCGTGACTTGGCTTGTGCCTGATAGGAAGAGATCAGACGGGCGAAAGCACCGCAAATATGTTGATCCATAAATAGCGTCTCTCCATTCAGTGTGATCTTTTGTTGCGATGAGCGGGAAGAGGGCATGCAGAAAGGTATTTTGCCAGAGAATCAAAAGGTGGTCTGTCAGGTGGAGCTTCCCCGTGACTAAAGTTAAAAAATATTATCAAGCTGCCTGATTCAGCGCTCATGCACAAATATAATTGCATATTTTACTTCATCAATTAAGCACAAAATTGTGATAAGAAAGATTTGAGAACCCGTGACGAAAATGGTTACTAGAAATTGATTAGCCCCAAATCCACATATCTCCATGAACCATGGTGTCCCGGAAGAGAAATTAACTGATTTGATAGCGAATTATTTTTCTAATCTCAACTAATGATCTACCAGGCTGTATTAGGATTTCGTGATGTTGTGTGCGGGGCACAAGCTATTGACGACAGGGTTAGCGACAAACTGATTAATGTCAATGAATCAGGAACTTCATTATCTAAGAGATACAAGCTCCAATCTAAGAGTCGTTGCTCTCCAGCTTACGTACGAAAACATTCCATAGATAATGAACCTCGTGGCGAAGGGAGGAGTTTATGGTCGTATTGGGTTAGTTTTGAGTGCTGGTGAGCGTGCAGTCTTTTGTATTTGTTTAAATGATCAGTAAGAAGTATAGAAGAATCGTCCTATTCACGTCTCCAAATATTTAGATTACTTCCAACTCGATTATCAATACAGTCAAGAATGTGTTTTGTTACGTTTCCACAGTATTTATTAATAAGTGTTGTTTTATTGGAAAATATGACTTCAGGACATATGTACAGACACAAAGGAGGTAAGAAGACAAAGGAATAACATGGAATAACGGCAAGTTTACATGACAAGATAGTGCTTCGAGAAGGTTGTTGCTGAGTAGTGACGAAGGTCAGCGTACAATGTCTTCGAACGCTTGACAGATTTGTTCCGAAGCCTCTTGGCGTCCGTTGATGTAGGAATCTGAAGATTATTCATGAATTAAATATCTGAGCGCGCAGAAAGATGTCCATTGATAGATATGAAAACAAATGTTCGTTCGTACTTGTATCAATGAAGAAAGAAGAAACGATGACGAATTGCTCAGCGGGGTTCATTTTTTGATGGTTGTTGCAGTTAGAAAACTGATTTGCTATCTGATTGTTTACTTCATTTTATAGTCCGCGCCTCTATGGACGTCTGTATGTGTAGCTTGTCGTCTTTCTCTCTATCTTCACTGCAAATCTCCTAGTTTCACACGATATTTCGTGATCGGACTTTGACTGTGACATTAATGGGAACAAATCATACACGATGAAGCATACAAACATGTTGATCACAAAATAGACGTGAGTCTCTTCATTCTCTAGTGATCTATTGTTCCTGTGGTCTGATGGAGATAGCTCTTCAAGCTGTGCTCTTCCGGACACGATAAACGTTCCTGTTACGCGCATGTAACAAAACATCAGTCGGGCAGTTTCTATAAAATATAAAATATATAAAAAAATACTTTGTAAAGAGTCCTGTTCTAACTGAGTAAAATTGTAGATATTGAGCTTATTCAACGTAGTCGTGTATTATGACATTTCTCATGCAGCCCAAAAAAGGATAAACTAGATTGAATTGTAGTGGGGTTTTGCTGATTGGCATTCGAGTTTTTGTGATAAGACAGATCAGTTACGACGTTTTGTGATAGATATTGTACGTTTTCGCTCTAATACTAAGACTTTTCGTGATAATTCATTGAAAGTTTTTAGAGTCACACTCGAAACTCTTTGCTCTGCCTCCATATTGAATCATATGAAAGAATATGAAAGAGAATATGAAGAATATGAGGCAATAATTTGATGAAATTTTCTAAATCGCTCTGTTATGACTTTGCCATGTGTCCATTCTCTGATTTCGTACTGTTTTGTGAAAATCTCCAAATGTTTTGTTTTGGGATAAACCGGCAAAATGTCAATGAAAGATACTATTTGTCACTGAAAATTTTAAATTAATGACAACAATTTTATGAAAGAAAACAATGCATGTGTTTTACGAGAAAGAGATCCGAAGATCAAACTGCAGACCCTACAAACTGTACGTATTTGTCGACGAATAACCACTCAACATATGAACATACTCATAAAATTCATACTGATTATAGACCACGTGATGATAGTTTAAAGATTCGATTCACTCTTTCATTAAGATTTCAGTAGCTTGAAGGATTCAGAAAGCAGGACAGTTGCATATCTCTGCGTTTTTTTGAATCATTTTTGTTAAATTCCGTTAGCCATTTGTGCATTGTCAACCTGTCTATCAATTGCTGAAGCCATCCACAATTTATTTACATATAGATGCTTCATGTACAGACAAAACGTTGGTGGATAAAGCAAATATCGAATGCGAAGAAAATGGCAAGTACAGAAGATCGATAGAAAGACAAAATGATGTTGTTGCATAGTAGTCGATGACGCTCATCGGACAATGTCATCGAATGCATCTGATATTTGTTCTGAAGCCTCTTTTCGACCGTTGATGTACGAATCTGGAAAGATTTTCAGAATAATAATTTTAAAATAGTCACAGTCTTATTTCCATGTAATCCATCTGTTTCCATCTGTTCCATCTGTTTCTTTGTTTTTGGGATATACGCTTGAATTATAAACTCTCTAGAGAAAGATAGAAAAAAAAATAACTTACTCGTATCGAGGAAAAATGAAGAAACGAAAATGAATTGCTCAATGAAGTTCATTCTTGACTGAGAAATTGGATGTAGTAGGGAAACCGATTTCTTATCTCTCTGCTTTTTTTCCTTTTATAGTCTACCACTGCATAGAAATGTGAAGCCTATTGTCTATCCCTTCTCGCCGACCTCGAATCTCTTAGTTTTCTACACTATTTCGAGGCCGGACTTTGATTGTTGCGACGAAATGAAGAAGATAGACGGGTGGAGTGAAATACCAACGGTATCTTTATCACAACACAACATACATTCATGATCATGAAGCATGCATGCAGATCTTCGAGTTTTTTTTGTGAGAGCTCATAAATGTAATTCTATATTCATGAATGTGAGTGCATGAGTGAGCTGAGCAGTGGAATCAATATATTAAGCGTTCCTGCAGCATGTAAATAGATATTTTTGTATGAATATTTTATGGGTTCAATGAATTCTTCAGTCTTCATTAGTCTTCAAGCTACGCTCAATTGTAGTTGGATCTATTGTGATTTCAGTATGTGTCCATTCTATGATTTCGTACTGTTGTGTGAAAAGACCCGTGCTTCAAATGGGTTGTTTTGTGTTAAACCGACGGCAAATGTCAATGAAACAGACTATTTGTCACTGAAACTAGCACATTACTGACTACAACACTATAGTTGGTGTGATATGGTGGGAGATGATTTGATGGGAGAGCCTTAGAGCAAACTGCAGACACTACGAGCCATACTCGTTTGTCGACGAATAACCACTCCCTAAGTCGTAAATATCTATATAAAAATCCATAGATAATAAACCACGTGGTGGCGAGTGCAGATTAGTACAGTTTTGTCTACAAGCATCGCGTAGGAAGAATGACCAACATGGTCATTTGTCCAAGAAAAGTATGGACTCTGAAATATGGCACAAGATGACCACTAGAGGTTTTCAATAACCTTTTTTCGAATGACATATATATTCTCTGGATGTTCTACAAACTTGTACCAAGAATAATTTGCAATATATTTATGCATGACACATTTTACAGACACAGAAACGGAATATAAAATGAATGACAAGGATGAACATGACCCGAAAAAGGGAAAGACAATAATGAGCTGTCAATGACGACTAGCGAACGACATCTTCGAATGCTTGACACACTTGTTCCGAAGCCGATTGACGTCCATCGATGTACGAATCTGGAAAGAAATTCTTTTTATACAAAATAGTTTCTGGGATTGAAATCTTGACCGGATAAACTTAAAATTTAGTAACAAGTACAGCTGTCATTGGAGATACGGAAAATAATCTTACTTGTATCAATAAACAGCGAAGAAACGATGATGATTTGCTCAGGGACGTTCATTCTTGAATGAAAAAGATGCTGTAGTTCCAAAAAACTGAATTGTTATCTCCACGCCTTTTTCTTTTATACTCATCCTCTGTAAACTAACGCCTCGTTGTAGTCTGTCGTCTCTTCATTCAGTTTTCTGTCAACTCTCCACGTTTCACACGCTATTTTTCCCATCGTGCTCTGACTTTTTATGATAAGTGCTGATAAGCTGGAATTGGGCGGAAGGAAGCACCCAAAATATCATTCAATCACAAAGGAGCTCGAGTCTCTTCATTTCCCCGCATCTTGTCGCTTCTCTGATCGAGGAGAGTACATGAGCAATGGAGAGTTTGATTCTGTCACACATCGGTGGGATTCCCCCTCTGACTAAGCCGATTCATTTCAGAAGATTAGTCAGACCGATTCTCAAAATGGAAGAGAAATACGCACGTTGGAATCCTTTCAACATCTAGCAAGTGATTTCGTATGGTGACGCAATTCGATTCGCTATTTCTGCTATCCACAGACTCGATAAGAAAGCACAGTAGATTGCAGCCGGAACTGCTGCGATTGAAATTTAGAAAAATCTAGATATATGCGATAAGATAGGTCGGATAGAATATACTGATCATAATAAGGTTCTTTTTAGACTAAAGTTAATCCACTCTCTCAAAAAATACGTATTCATCATGCGTTAAATCTCTGAGGTTTTCTGCTACGCTCTATCCAAGTGGGCGGTTTGATACGCAATAAAACGATAATTCTCAATGAATCAGACGGTGAGTTGGATTTTAAAAAATCCACCGTGATCGCTCATTCTTATGATTGAATGAACACAGAATTAACGCTTGGACTTTGGACCATTTTTATGCTACTTTTATTTAATTTATACATAAATGATAAATGTTGTTGACGTTGTTGGGTTGTCCAGAAATGGAGTAAAGAATAGGGTATTTACTGAAAATACTGATGCTTTTTGGTAAATTTTCAAGTTCAATTTTCATGACGATTGCGGCTTCTCGCAGTAAAGAACAATACATAATTCGGCCTGTTTCTCCTGCCAACAAACTTTCCATTCGATCGTTGAATTTTTTTCGGATGAAACGAGGAACGAGGGTGATTTCTCTTGAAATAAAACTCATATTCTCACATCTTTTTAGACAACATGTTCCAAACTACAAGATTACAGCTTTGACGTTTTTTGTAGGTATATTAGCAAACCATGCGGTGTATATCTGATTGAATATTTGGTGACTCACATGCCTTTATAATTATTATTGAAAGTTTTAAGAGTTATTTGACATGCTGTGTACCACAAAATACGAATCAGTTCAATCAAAATATTTATGAAACCACTTATGGCACATCCATGTTACATGTATACAGACATGAAAAGGAGAAAGATCAGTACAAATATTGATGATCGCAGATGACACGGAGAAATGACCGATGGGAGGTAGACGAGAAAGCTGCTTGACTAGATAGTGAAAGGAAGGCGAGGAAATCAACAGACGATTTCGTCGAACGCTTTGTAGACTTGTTCCGATGCCTCTTGTCGCTCAGTGTAGAAGGAGTCTGGAAAGGAGTTCATTATTGTGGTTTGTTCAGAAATTTAATGATGTAAGTAAAATATATCTGGTGTTTTGGCTAAAGGTGCAAAATCAAAATGCTCACCAAGAAGCGAGGAAACAGTATTGTAGATTGGCGAAGAGATATTCTTGCTGGCATCGAGGATAAGAGAAGGAAGGGTGGAAACTTGCTCAGAGAAGTTCATTGTTGGTGGTTTGAGAAGGCTGTTGTAGTCAGTAAACTGATTGGTCATCTTCCCATCCTGGTTCCTTTTATAGGCAACCGTGAGTTTATTGACTGTCTGTTGTAGTCTGTCGCCGCTTTCTCTGTCTTCTTTACTCGCTCCTAATTTTCCACACTATTTTTCAGAGCGTGATCTGACTAAGAATGATAAGGCACTGATAGGGAGAAGTCACCCTGTCGGAAGCATGCGCATCCAAAATAAGCATGAGTCTTCGCGTGATCCTTTGTTATGTTGACAGGTGAATGGGAGTGTACAGTCGTGGCTTGGGTTTTCATTGAGCGACAGCTCATCAAAAAGTGGCCATCAGCCCATCGTTGTGACTAATCATGGACACACTGATATAATCACACAGATCCGCCCTGTAGTGAACACTCTAAAAATAGAAATGAATATTGAAAACGACGAGCGATTTTGATCACAGCAAGTCTCCTCATTTGAAATATTGGTGTTGGTCGTGCGATTGAACTCTTAGTATTCGCTACGGTACTTACATTCGTGCTCCAGTCAATCGTACATGACTATTTAGCGATTGGAATCTGGACTTTAGCGATAAGATTGGCTGGGCTACGGAGCAGAGCGCTAGTAGGCATGTTCAAGATCATTTTAATTTCCTTAAATATTTTGATCACTGTTATGCCGGAAGAAGGTTTATTGCGTGACAACACAATAGCTGTCGTTGAATCGGGGCAACACAAAATCGTACAATCGAAACTTGATCGGGTGCATTATCACTGTGAAAATACATCCCGAAGGCTGTCATGGATAAGTTTCACGCAAAAAAAACGCACAAAGCAAACTACTAGACAATATTATTTTTCAAAAAGTTTGACCTGAATATTATATCACAGGTATCAGAAGAGAATGTAGCAAAACTAGCCCCTTCGGGAACAATTTTTTTCAAACTTATTTTAAATGGTCCATATTTTGATGTATGAATACCCTGGCCAAAAGAAATTTTTGTATCCGGTCCATTTGTCCCAAAGCCGGCTTTTAGGAAATTCCCGGCTCTGGTCACGGCTCAGTCGTATCTCAGCTCCCCGAAGAGCTACAATAACGTGTTTAGGCTTAAAAAATGCGCAAAAATGTGGTGATCAATTTGCAATCAAAATCAAGGGTATATGTAAAAAATTGAAAAAGTTGTGAGCCGAAAACCGATTTCGACCACTTTTTCAAAATATTTTCCCTATCAAGGAGGTCAAACGCAGAACTTTTTATTGCAGAATATAAAAGTTCATGCTCATATATGTAAATAAAAACTAGAAAGAGAAAATTTGGACATGCCCCATATGGCGATTTTTTTCATCAAACATGAAAAATCGTGAAAATATCCAAAAACAGCTTTTTTTTTGTTTTAACTTTCTTTGTGCCATTTTAGTTCACAAATATTAGTAGCATGCGCAGACATCATTTTTCGAGTTATTTACTCCTTGTTTAGTGCTTCAGACCAATCATTGAATGTTATTTTTATCATAACACGCATCTTCTGAGGGATTGCAGGACCCCGAGGAACTAGGAGCCCAAAGATTGAGCAATCTCGATGAAATTTTTATGGTAGCCTATATTGGCGACGAGATTTTTTTTGCAACATAACTTTTGTCCCAGAACCGGCTTTTAGGTAATTTCCGGTTCTGGACCCAGCTAGGTCATATCTTAGCTCCCACATTAGCTCGAGACCTCCGGTTTGGTTTAAGAGAGCATCCACGAGAGAACGTACCTACCCCACGGATGGCTTTTTCACAACCCACCCCAATTTTTTTTTGGTAATGTTCTCATACCAAATGCTGATATTTGGCCCAATATGGAGGGTTCTAGTGCACTCCCCGGAATACGCAAGGCCCTAGCCAAAAAAATGCGAATTTTTCAACGTTGAAAAATATATTTTTTGAAAAGCTTGTCAGACGTATTTTTGGGTGTAGATTCCGAAAAAAAACATTTTCGAGAAAATTGGACAACGTTGAAAAGGTGAAAACTACGATTTTCGTCGATTTTCACTTGCCGTGAAAATTTTTTCTTCACGTTTGCCTTTTTTTCGTTCATTTTTGGAATCTACGTGAAAAACTGATCCTACGGTGATTTTTTCACATACCAGTCATCCGAGCGCCGGATTTTATAAGACTTCGGCCGAAGCGGACACGCCTATTTTCACGAAATGGCCCGCATCTAGAGGCCTCAGAATTTTTTTCCATCAGTTCATTATGCCTTTAATGATGTTTTACCGTCATTATGAACCTATTTACGATATTTCATCCACTTTTTGGCCTTATTTGTGGACATGACTCACCTTGACTTTTTTCACATAAGGGTCCCCCCTTATGTGTAAAACCAGGTTTGGGCCATGTTGGAATTGATCAAAATAACCTGTACCAATGCACTTAAACTAACATAAAACTGATTTTTAGTCACATTAAAGTACTTTATCATGGGTCGGAGGTCCTATTTCGACATGAGCCCAAACCAGGTTTTTCACATAAGGGGGGACCCTTATGTGAAAAAAGTCGAGGTGAGTCATGTCCACAAATAAGGCCAAAAAAGTGGATGAAATATCGTAAATAGGTTCATAATGACGGAAAAACATCATTAAAGGCATAATGAACTGATGGAAAAAAATTCTGAGGCCTCTAGATGCGGGCCATTTCGTGAAAATAGGCGTGTCCGCTTCGGCCGAAGTCTTATAAAATCCGGCGCTCGGATGACTGGTATGTGAAAAAATCACCGTAGGATCAGTTTTTCACGTAGATTCCAAAAATGGACGAAAAAAAGGCAAACGTGAAGAAAAAATTTTCACGGCAAGTAAAAATCGACGAAAATCGTAGTTTTCACCTTTTCAACGTTGTCCAATTTTCTCGAAAATGTTTTTTTCGGAATCTACACCCAAAAATACGTCTGACAAGCTTTTCAAAAAATATATTTTTCAACGTTGAAAAATTCGCATTTTTTTGGCTAGGGCCTGGCGTTTTCCGGGGAGTGCACTAGAACCCTCCATATTGGGCCAAATATCAGCATTCGGTATGAGGACATCACCCATGAAATATTGGGATGGGTTGCATAAAAGCCATCCGTGCCCCCCTCTCAAAAGGTACGTTCTCTGGTGGATGGTCTCTTAAAAAATGCGGAAAAGTATTCTGAACAACTTTCAGTTCACATGGAAGAGGCTGGACAACTTTAAGTTTGAAAAAAATTGTTCCCGGGCTGCTACATTTTCTCCTGATCTCTGTGATATTTCTAATCCTTGTTGAAGTTGTTTGCTAACTTTCTGTCCAATTCAATATTTCACAAGAAGTTCGAAGCTTGAACCACATTTGTAATTTATCATGTGGTCGAGGAATTGCAACACCCTTTTATTTTCTACTCGTGGTGAAAAATTAATATTTTGAATGAATTCATTGCATTTGATAAAATTTGCATTTTTCTTTTTTTTGCCAAGTCGTATGTGTTTGCATGTAGATATTGGATCAATAAGAAACAAATATTTATGTAGCATATGAAATTTAATTCGTATCAACAAACACGAAAAAGATCGATGGGATTGTGAATATGACACAGGAAGATGACCGGTAGAGAGATTAAGAGAAGACTGATGACGATGAAGAAATTAGCAGACGAGTTCTTCGAATGTTTGAAGAACTTCAGCCGAAGTCGCCTCTTTCTCGTTGTAGACGTGGTCTGAAGAAATATTCATTAGGAAATTGTATAGATTAATTTGAAATGATGACTAGGCAACTGTGAACAGGAGATACTCTTACCTATGACGGAGTAAATGGAAGTGAAGATCGGCGATGAGAAATTCTTGCTGGCATCAAGGATGAGAGAAGGGAGGATAGCGATTTGCTCAGAGAAGTTCATTGTTGCTTGAAAGTTGTTAGTGTCAGAAAACTGATTGGTTATCTCCCCCGTAGCGTCTCCTTTTATATTCGACCCCTGTCTATTGTCGTCCTGTGTAGTCCGTCTTCATTTACTCTGACTTCTCTGGCATCTCTTAGATTTCCATACTATTCATCCTTATATTCGATCTTTGAATGATAAGAAACTGTCAGCGCGAAGTCAGACATCGGAAGGAAACACTACAAATATCCATGACCAGAGATAGGCGTGTGTCTCTGGATTTAGCGTTATCTCTTGCTTCTCTTATCGAAAAAAGACTATACCAAACAGGGAGAATTATTTTGACTGCTCAACAAAGGACGGGCTATCGGGCGAGGCTTAGTCTTTTTAGTGAGTGGTATTCGGCTTTATCGATAAGGTCGGCTGACTTTATGAAATCGAGCCACAAGCAGATTTTGTTTCTAATCATGTCCCCAAGCGGGCAGATTGTCTATTCAATTCAATGTTGATGTTATGATAAAGTTAGGACGAATAATTTGGTAGGAACATAAATTAGAAAGTGGTCCAAAAGAACGATTAACGAGATGGACAATTTTCCTAAATATTTGGCTGGGCTGAATCAAATCATTCTTGAAAAAAAACTTGTTTACAGAACAGTGGTGCTTAGGCATCCAAAATTTCATAATTCCACCCTTCTATTCACGATCGTAAATACACGTGATCAAAGCGCACTCACGCAGAAAGGTGTCTGAGTAATTGAACATCTAAATCACAGTCAAAAGATGGTTCGGAAGGCGGAAGTAAATCTTCAGATTGAAGTGATTATCAATGATTCCAAGGAAACAGCAATAGTTCATCTCAGAGCATCAAGGAATGGAAAAAATGACTTTGTAATTTATCTTTAACTATTACAGAGAAAAATGCATGTAAACGTGTCTTATATTTCGAGATAAACTGCATTATTTGTATTTGGGAAGACTTGTTGAAATAAAAACTTTATGTTGCGGATGCAATCCAATTCATATTTACAAACACGAAACCGTTCGAATATAGTAGAGGAAAAGCAAATATGACACAGGAAGACGACCAGTAGAGATTTGAAGAGATTGATGATGAAGAAATTAGCAGACGAGTTCCTCGAATGTTCGAAGCACTTCAGCCGAAGTCGCCTCTTTCTCGTCGTAGACGTTGTCTGAAGAAATATTCGTTAGTAAATTGTATAGAATAATTTGATATGATGACTAGGTGACTGTGAATAAAAAATACTCTTACCTACGACGGAGTAAATGGTAGTGAAGATAGGCGATGAGATATTCTTGCTGGCGTCAAGGATCATTGAAGGAATGATGGCGAGTTGCTCAGAGAAGTTCATTGTTGCTTGAAGGTTGCTGGAGTCAGAAAACTGATTGGTTCTCCATCCCACCCTTCTCCTTTTATACCAATGCCTATTGTCCATCTTGTTGTAGTCCGTTGTTCGTCTCTCTGTCTTCCCTCTCCTCTCTATTCATCCACTCTTTCCTCCTCCCAACCCGATCTCTGTATGATAAAGACCTGTCAGGGCGAAGACAGTCGAGCGGAAGGAAGGAAACACTACAAATATCTCGGTCGGTTTTGGGCGTGCGTCTCCCAATTTCGCTTTATCTCTCGCTTTTCTGACCCAGAAGAGATCATACCAAACAAGAGGATTCGTTTTGACAGCTAAACAAAGGACGTCTTATCGAGTTGGCTCTTTAGTGAGTGGTATTCGGCCCGGGCCGATAAGGGAAGCTGACTGTACGATTCCGCCTCTACGACGATTTCGTCTCCAAACCTGTCCATGCCAAGTTTTTTGTTGCCTATTTGTGCCAGTGTCTTCGACGTATCGGATGATTCTTCGATCAACAAGCAACAATAATTGCATCAGTTTGAAACAAATACGACAGTTCCTTATCGTAACAACCTAAGTTGTCGGTTATAAACTCGACATATGCGAGTCGACAAGCTACAAGATTTTAGTGTCAATCAAAAAGGATGCTCATAATGAGAGCTGTCATTCTACATAGTTTGTATTCGTGAATGACTTTTAATGGCTGGGGTCAAGTGGACTCTTCAAAGGATCGATCTCTACATCAACAATTTGTTTCGGAGCAACCTGGCCGAATAATGAGTAGTTATCCAGGTAGAAAGGAGTTACAAATACGTACTGTATCGTATTCATGAGGGTATCCGATCAAGAGCCAATATCAGATACATATTGCGTAAGCCATCCTTCTCGTCTTATCTTTCTAATCCGGGATACGGTCTAGATCAGTTCTCCCTTCACTCCACATTTTTGTATTCATAACATTCCGCCCCGATAACAAACCATGTGCGAAAGGGAGAGGTTGTACCTCGCTACGATAGCACAGATGGCTATGAGTAATTGAGGAAGAGTGGTAGACGTTTGCTACATATGTCAAAAGCCTTTTAAAGTGAAAGTGAAAAGATCAAGTGAAACACTATTTTTTAAATTTCTTAACATAAGATATCGGGAATTATTAGTGCGTGATTGTATCAGTGTAAAATATATATATAATATACATATATGAGTTTATTATATCAATATCAGTTCATCGCTCACAGTTGCGGCTTCGTTCATTAGAATGGGTAGTATGTATCGACCAGCATGGTAGCTATTCATCTAACGTAAATAATAAGAATTGATAGATATAATGTTCAATATTGTCCACTGCATAGCCAATGCTACTCATGTTAGCGTACAGAGAATTGCAGTGACATCGGTTCCCATGTATGCGAAGTCCGTGCCCGCTGCGTTGCAAGTGACGGGTATCACAATGGTGCCCGTTCCACCGTCATTGATTACGGTAGCGCCACCATTGAGCTGAAAGAACTTCATGTATGAATCCAAACTGGGAGTGCAAAGTTGGTGAATCTGAATCAGCTTTAAAGATACTATGGGGTTCGAAACCACGAACGTCTATCATTCGTAGTTATAATTTGCACACAAGAGAAAATTACAAGAGATAAAGGTTCCATTCTTGTGCCCGTCAACGACATTTAGCGGATCAGTAAGTGTTTAGATTGAACCCCCCCCCCTCATTTCGGACTCTATTGAGAACGTACCGTGATTGTTGCGACCATGAATACGGGTAAACCGGTGCACGTTAGCGTAAGCACATCACATCCCATCGCATTTGTTGAAGGAACAGACGTCAAATCGTACGCAGATGTGAATATGAACGGATCACATCCCACATTACAGGCTGCAATTCAGCAATTATCAACGATTATGCAAGCTGAGCTATTGTATTTCGAGCATACGAATGATCTTGTTATTGTCTATGCGAGTCGACAAGCTACAAGATTTTAGTGTCAATCAAAAAGGATGCTCATAATGAGAGCTGTCATTCTACATAGTTTGTATTCGTGAATGACTTTTAATGGCTGGGGTCAAGTGGACTCTTCAAAGGATCGATCTCTACATCAACAATTTGTTTCGGAGCAACCTGGCCGAATAATGAGTAGTTATCCAGGTAGAAAGGAGTTACAAATACGTACTGTATCGTATTCATGAGGGTATCCGATCAAGAGCCAATATCAGATACATATTGCGTAAGCCATCCTTCTCGTCTTATCTTTCTAATCCGGGATACGGTCTAGATCAGTTCTCCCTTCACTCCACATTTTTGTATTCATAACATTCCGCCCCGATAACAAACCATGTGCGAAAGGGAGAGGTTGTACCTCGCTACGATAGCACAGATGGCTATGAGTAATTGAGGAAGAGTGGTAGACGTTTGCTACATATGTCAAAAGCCTTTTAAAGTGAAAGTGAAAAGATCAAGTGAAACACTATTTTTTAAATTTCTTAACATAAGATATCGGGAATTATTAGTGCGTGATTGTATCAGTGTAAAATATATATATAATATACATATATGAGTTTATTATATCAATATCAGTTCATCGCTCACAGTTGCGGCTTCGTTCATTAGAATGGGTAGTATGTATCGACCAGCATGGTAGCTATTCATCTAACGTAAATAATAAGAATTGATAGATATAATGTTCAATATTGTCCACTGCATAGCCAATGCTACTCATGTTAGCGTACAGAGAATTGCAGTGACATCGGTTCCCATGTATGCGAAGTCCGTGCCCGCTGCGTTGCAAGTGACGGGTATCACAATGGTGCCCGTTCCACCGTCATTGATTACGGTAGCGCCACCATTGAGCTGAAAGAACTTCATGTATGAATCCAAACTGGGAGTGCAAAGTTGGTGAATCTGAATCAGCTTTAAAGATACTATGGGGTTCGAAACCACGAACGTCTATCATTCGTAGTTATAATTTGCACACAAGAGAAAATTACAAGAGATAAAGGTTCCATTCTTGTGCCCGTCAACGACATTTAGCGGATCAGTAAGTGTTTAGATTGAACCCCCCCCCCTCATTTCGGACTCTATTGAGAACGTACCGTGATTGTTGCGACCATGAATACGGGTAAACCGGTGCACGTTAGCGTAAGCACATCACATCCCATCGCATTTGTTGAAGGAACAGACGTCAAATCGTACGCAGATGTGAATATGAACGGATCACATCCCACATTACAGGCTGCAATTCAGCAATTATCAACGATTATGCAAGCTGAGCTATTGTATTTCGAGCATACGAATGATCTTGTTATTGTCTATGCTGCGAAATACGTTATTTTCATTTAAAAATGTTATTGAAGGCATCGAGAGTGAATAAAGACGTAGAAGAGCGTACTGGGAAGGATGGGAGGCAGTGGCGCAGGCACTGTTATTGACGATGTGGGAGCACACGAGTCGGCAATTTTCATGAAGGAAGTGAGGAACATCAGGAGAAGAATGTTCATGGTCGGCATGCAGAAAAAGTGTGATATCGAAGAAAGGGAGGATCACTTTCCTCATGAGGCGCTGCCGTGATCTCACCGTGATCCGTGTGAACTGGATAGAGCTTGACTCACTTTAGCAACAAATATTCTCCTCATTATGAACATTATCTCACCGGCCAGAGAGGTAAGAGAGCTCGCGAAATGAGGGAACACATTCTTGCCGTGTAATCCCTATCTCATCCTCTTCCTTGCCCGAGGGAAAAGGAGAAGACGAGTTCGAAATGTCACTAGATCATGTACGATCATAGTATGCACACAATTCAGCAGAATGTGAACGCGGGCAAATTCATTGTTTCTTTATTCACTAAGATATGTAGTCTATACCATGTGCTTGTGTCTCTCTGTACGTTTGCAATTCATTCGTCTCATACGCATTTTTGTGCAACGATTGGAACCATAGGTAGGAGTTCGTGGATTCGAGTCGTCGCTATAGAACAATGGTATGCACAGATGTCCAAGTCCGATTTAAATCTCTAATCATAAACCATTTGTTCGAGCAAGTTGCACATTAGTTTTCTCAATCTTTCAACTGATAATCGAAAGGAAAGAGAAGGGGGTGCGCAGAGATATAGGGCACTTTTACAGGTTGGAAGAGATACCACTGGGATTGGTGAGGGAAAGAGAGCGAGCCAATCACTCCATTGTAGTTTTGCTATAAGATTGACTGTGATACTTCGAGAAAATGATGAAAAATAGTGAGATACATCTGATGAATAATTTTTACTGTACGAGAGAAAAGCAATTGTTATAAAATCAGATCTTTATGAAAGAGATGCATGACACAATCCAAATTAATGTACAAACACGAAAACTGAAGATCAGCGAAAATATTGATGAAGAAGGGCAAAAATGGAAGGTGACCGGTGAAAAGTAGATACAGTTGATGTACAGTTCTGTCGGAGACGCTGGCTCAACAGGTTAGTTCGTCGAATGCATGAAAGACTTGGTCACACGCCTTTTCTTGTTCGCTGTAGAATTGTCCTGGAAAGTTGCTCATTGAGAAATATTCATATTGTTTAATCTCATATTTTACTTTTTATTGAAAAAATGACAACCAAAATCGATATAAAAGTAATCGTTTCTTACCTACGAATGAAGAGACGAAATTGTAGATAGGCGATGAGATATTCTTACTCACATCGAGAATAAGAGAAGGAACAACGAACATCTGCTCAGCGAAATTCATTCTGGTTGATTAAGAAGTGTTGTAGTTTGAAAACTGATTGACTATCAGCCCATCCCTTCTTCTTTTATAGGCCGACTATGTTTATTGACAGGCTTATTGTAGTCTGTCGTCTACATCTCTGCTTTCTCTGCTGCTCTCTCCATTTTCCATACTATCTCTAGCGCGTGATCAGACTTTAAATGATAAAAACGATAAGGAAAAAAGAAGATGGGCGGAAGCACCCAAAACATGTTGATCGGCGATAAGCTCATGTCTCTTCATTCGGTATTATCTCTCACGGTTCTGATAAATGAGAGTACATGAAGAGTGAAGAGAATTGGTAGTGATATCTCAAGACTATCGAAAGAGGCATCCCCGTGACTAAACAGGGCTATTTCTTAAGATGACTTAGTCAGACCATTGCTCAAAATAGATTAGGTCCTTTATGAAGATCAGCACGAGTGTTTAGCTACAACGCTACCAAGTTCTGATTCAGAAATAGGAGTCAAACTTTCGTATTGCCTAGACACAGTTATACATAATAGAACCACAAATCAGATGTGTTTCTAACTCTTTTCAATTCATGGCATATTTAAATGAATAATGTTCTTGTCTTAGTATCTACTAGCTTTCGTGGATGGTGGGTGGTTATAGCTTCTGCCAAGTTGCTTCTGCCAAGTTCTGCCAAGTCCACATTAATGCGAAACGAAAGCAGAGATCAACCTGTTTGTACTACAAAACACAGTCAGTGTGCATTATCAAAAGGCGGTCAGTTTCTTCCCGACTTTCATCTCATTCACAACATTCCTCTGATAATAAACCTCGTGAGAAAGGCGGTGGACACAGTCACGTTGTCGGAAAGTGGATCCGAGCTAGCACCGGCTTAGGACTATAGCTGGAGAAAACCATGAATTCGTTTTGCGGCACCCAATTCGCATTCTTTTTTTTAAATATATTTTTGACGTCGTTATTTTGACCAGTAAATGGTCTAAATAACGACGTCGAAATTTTTGACCAGTAGTAGCAGGAGTTATCTTTGTGTGCTAAAACATCACTGCTTACCTGCGAGTACGTATCGCCCATCGCCAAAAGGGGGCAGAAGATGCCTCTTGAGAAAAAACGGAGCAGGTTGCAGTTGCCATTCCGAATGAATCAACGTTTCAACACTGAATGGGATATAGTCATTAGATCATTTTCTTTAATAAAGGCGCTTATTTGCTGACAGCATAGTATGGTCACGATAGTTATAATGATATGTAAAATATATTATGAGAAATGGTGCAAAGTGCAGGAAATTTTGAAAAGTGAAAGTTGAATAGATGCGACACGATCGAGCTCTTTCTTCGCCAAGATGAGATTACAATGAAAAATTGTGATGTTTCTCTACCCCTTTCCTGATGAACATGAAGATCTTTGAGGTCTGCCAAATTCATACATAAAAATGATTGCTGTGCTATCGATGGCTTCCATTAGGACAGATAAAACAATCCCGATTGAAAGGGAAAAATATTGAATGGAGTCCTTCTTTCGATCCATTCTTGCGCACTTGCAATATCACTATCGGTTGGCCTTTTTCCGTGAATAAATCTATTACATCTAGGGCAATCTCGAATTTCTCTGCGACAGAATCGAGCAGTTAAATTGGATTAGGCGAGAGAGTGAGGGGAGAGAGGAGACTAATCCAATTGGGGAGAGTCGAGTCCACTCATTCTTCGCCTCGCGCGCATAAGTAAGCGGTTCGCGAGCGTCCGCAGGACGCTCGTCTATTACATCTAGGGCAATTTCGAATTTCTCGGCGACACGAATCTGGCGGAATTAATTGGATTAGCGAGAGAGCGAGGGGAGAGTAATTCAATTAGTGAGAGTCGAATTCATTCTTCATTCTTCGCATTCGAGGCGATCGCGAGCGGCCGTAGGCCGCTCACTAGGCGAGCGTAGCGAGCCTCACTGCAGCCGCAGGCTGCATGCCACCCGCAGGGTCTAGCCTCCGAAGGAGGCTAGTCTATTACAACTAGGGCAATTTCGATATTTTCTTGTGGTCAGAATCGGGCGGAATTAATTGGATTAGCGAGAGAGGAGAGTAATTCAATTAGTGAGAGTCGAATTCATTCTTCATTCTTCGCATTCGAGGCGATCGCGAGCGGCCGTAGGCCGCTCACTAGGCGAGCGTAGCGAGCCTCACTGTAGCCGAAGGCTGCATGCCACCCGCAGGGTCTAGCCCCCGGAGGGGGCTATCTAGATCTAATCTAGAGATATTCCCCCTCAGCATCTAAATAGTCTAAATGATATAGGCTGGCGTAATCGCGATTGATACTACAGAAGTTATTATAATTTGTGTAATAACATGTGGCCTATTGCGTAGAAGCAACATTTATGATTAAGTTGTTGTTCACTGACATATTTGGTTCAGACAAATCCCCCGTTACGGAATCGTGTCCGGCCTCGAAGGAGCGGTTCGAATACATCCTAAGAAGTTACTACCTGTGTCAGAGGAACACTCAAAATATATAACCGACAAACAAACTCTTATTGAATCCCTTCTTAGTGGTAGCAATTCCAAAATGTCTGTGAAAATTATTATGAAATAATTATTAAATTTCTCGATTAGCCAAGATAGTATCTCACATTCAAGTCTACGAGCGGATTTGATGGCGTTTGCTTGAGCTTCTCCTATTTCAACCCTATGGCGTCGTTGAGTGTAAATCACAAGATCGAAATCATGAGTTCAAAACTCACTCTAATTGATCTTTCGATTTCGACCATAAATTTTAAAAGCACCCAGCTGCATCCAGTCTACGTTCGTACTTTATGATCGTCCATCCGATCTGTCCAGTATAAGAGTCGGCCTGACTCCGTGATTCTAATCAGTCTTCAGACATGTCCTCGTGTCCTCCCTCACTGTCTTCCTTCACTCGCACGTCTCCTTCAATTGATTTCCTTCGTCTCAACTTCCAACTGCTCATTGAGAAAATGAAGAAGGATAACAAGAAAAGGTGTGTTTTAATGAGTTCCCGAATTCATATTCACAATTTTAACGTTATCTATTCTGTTTATCAATGTATCTCTTCAGCGCCGACCGTCACGACGTCTTCTCACGCACCTGCGGCGGCTGCGGATCCGCCGATCCGCTCCGTCGCGTCGTCTTTATCCGATGCGGTCACGCGGTCTGCCGCCAGTGCGCGGACGAAGCGTCGTCCGCCTGTCCGCACTGCATGAATCCGTCCGCTTCCGTGCGCCTGATCGAGGACGACAATCATAGTCGAGAGTGTGGAATCTGCTATTGTGAGAGTCCACTCGATCGATCGGTTCTCTCCGACTGTGGTCATATCGTCTGTGGAGCGTGTGTGATGGAGATCAGATTAAATGCGGATCTACAGAATCGTCAGCTATCGTGTCCCTTCTGTAGATGCCTGTCGAAAGTCGTGAAATTGGAGGAGAAACGGATCGAGAAAGTGAACTAGCCAACGTTTCTTTCATCATTTATTATTTCCTTAATTGTATTCTTGCCAGTTGATAAATTTATAATATTGTAGGTGTGTGGTCGTAATCGCAGATCTAATGATGTTTAGCCGAATTTGAACGTGTAAAAACAGAGCAACTGAGCAATGTTAATTTTACTTGAACAATATATATGTCTAGTCTTATGTCTAGTTATCGTGAGAATATTTTCCATTCCACTCATAGCTGACCTTTGACGAACGTTCGAGGGGGCGGAGACAGGAAGAGACCGGGAGGAGGCGGTAGATCAAGTGCCCTCGTCCCCCCATCCTCACCCCTGCCTCTCTCTTAGACAATCGATAGCACATCCATTTGCTGAGCATTTCAAACGCACGATAAATGCAGTGTCTGAGAAGAAAATGCTATTATTTTGTCAAGGTGTCCCAATGGATATTCTTCATCATAACAACAACGATAGAAAACCGAGTGAAGGGTTTGATAAAAGTCACAGAACATGACAATGACAACAACATTGGTGAATCAATCATAGTGAGAATATCTAATAAAACCTGTAAAAACACGAGAAAAAGATCGTCTCACATCACAGTTACAACAAATCCTTTCTTCTTTGAGTAACTAATGATGTCAATTCTCTTCAATCCTTGTACGTCAGTCCCTCTTTCCTCGTGAAGTTTATCGACCATTTTCTTCACTCGCTCTAGATGAAAATCGATTGTCATGAACCCCTTCTTCATCTCATCATAGCAGTGCTCGCATTTTTCATCTCCTCTTTCTTTGTCCAACTTCTTGATGGAGTCGTTGATAGCCTTCACTCGATTGGGAAGGTCCTTGATAATGTCAGACTGAAAATTAAAATTAAAATAGTTCATCCTCTGTTCAATGTCCGCGAATCTGTGATAGCATATTTAGAATGCATCTGAACTATGCACAAAAATATGCAAATCGTGCGATAAAATCGCTGTTTTTTGTATTCGTCACGAAATAGATTCCTGCTACGATATCCACCGCTTTTTCTCGAATTTCACAGATGTTTTCTACAAAAAACTGAACAAAAAAATGTTTAAAAAATGACTTACCATTCCGCAGACGCGGGCGCTCTTTTCATCAGTTGATAGTCCTAAATAGAACATGATACAAATTGAAATAAGTGCATTTATGGTTATTCCGTAATCAAACCCCTCCGAGGCCAACCAAGGCCAACCCCCTTGTTATCCCCCCGGGGTCAGCAAATTGGCAGCGACCTAATTGTGAAGTAAGGCTACCCGAGAACGCATTGGACAGCCGGGTATGTAGTCCGTCTAACAGCTGGCCTTACTAGAGTTCCCTTATTGGAAAATTTTCGTTATTGGAAATGATCATTCTCTCCCTCCCATTTCCAATAGCGCGCGATAATGAGGGTGGTTGCATATTGGAAATGACTTGTTATTGGAATTCCAATAAGCTAATGGGATTCCATTAATATTTTGAACCGCTCGCCCATTGTTTCCTCTCTCCGAATGATACGGTATTTCTTATTGGAATTCTAATAAGCTATTGGAAATCGCCCCACCGGGATAGGTCTCTTATTGGAAAGGAATGAGAGAGAGGGAATCCTTTGTTCTCACTATTGGAATTCCGGAATCGTTTCCAATAAGGGAACTCTAGGCCTTACCAGTAGGTCCCACCTAGCGTTGTCCTACGACGTAAAATCGCTTGACGTGGATACATCTTTACACCTTTTATGGTTATTCTAATGCACAATGCCATCTTATATGTTATAAGAGTAAAAAGTCTCACCTCCCACTTCACGGTTGAATTCGGTAAGTTTTCTCCTCAATTCCGTGAGAGTCGCGATTGTTTTTTGTTGGAGTTCAAGACAATCGTCCTTCTTTTCGATGATTATTTTTACCTAAAAATCTTGACAAATATTCGGCCCAATGATAATAAAAATGTCGATGAATTCTAGAATATTTGTATCGTATAAACTGTTATCCCAAATTGCTCTAAATACCTCATCAATCTTTGCTTTCTTTGCAGCCGGAGGTCTTCCTCCTTTCTTCTTATACGATTTCTTCTCCCTCCAAATGCAGCTTTCAACCTTTGAAAGCGGTTCGATCTTCACTCCCTCATTGATTCTTCTCACTTGGCGATTAGTTTGATTGAAAGAACTGAGGAGAAGCAACTCCATGCACTGAAAAGTATTAAAGAAAAGTAGAAATTATTAGATATGAAATTGGTTTAACGTTTTCAGTTACCCTTGAAAATAATCTCAATAATAAAATCAATAATATAATAAAGTTATATCAGAATATGGAGGGCCAAGATCAAAAAGCTATGAAAAATATAGAATTGTGATACCTCTTCTTCATTCCACTCAAACGGCAGTTCACTCGGGTCACAGAGAAAGTCGATTTCCTGCAATCATTCAGATTTATTTTCTCAATTATATTGTTAATTTATTAGCCAACAAAATGTGTGTGTCTAAATAATTTGCGAACCAGAGCCGAAAACACTTACAAGGAACTTCGATTCGACTTTTCGTTTCATTTCTTCTAAAATCTTCTTTTCTCTGATCTTCTTATTCTTTTCCTTTTCTTCTTGCTCCATTCTTTTTGCTTCCTTGTATTTTTCTTCTTCGACTTCTTTCTTCATCTTCTTCTGATCTTCATCAACTTTCTTCTCTACCGATTGAATTATGTTCTCCTTATCTTCTTCATTCTTCTCTTCAATTGCCTCTTCTCGAATCTCTTCTTTCTTCACTTCTTCTTCATCCTCTCCTTCTTTCACAATTCTTCCGATGAAAATCACATGCAATCGCAGTCGATTTCTGTACTTCTCCATTAATTCGTCCCGCTTTTTGCGAAGTTCCCGAACTTTGCTCATCTAAAAGGTTGTTTTTTAGAGAAATAATAACTAACAATGACTTGATATTTTCAGTGTAATTGAACAATTGTTAAAACTTAATAACTTACTCTTTTCTGATCCACTCGAATAGCATCGAATTGTGGTCTAATTACTTTATGAGTTGACCAAGCATCACGGAGAAACTTATTGCCTGATTCCTGAAAAACTTTGAGCAATTATAGCGAAGCTTGATCAGGAGTATCCAAAATATTCTAACAATAAAGCTAAAGTTCAGATTTGGAGAATGCACAGAACCTTTTCACAGTTGTTGAACACTGGCAGAGGGTACATCTCTACCGATATCCTTCTCTCTCTCTTACGCACTCTCGTTACTCGGGTCGATGAGAGAACACACAAAATTGGGATACGTTTACCCGTAATTCTATTTCTGCTAGAGGGGGAAATGCGCTCGAGCACCTTTTACAAAGCGCATCTAGCCAATTTCAATTCCCTATTGTTTTGCGAAGAAGTATCTAACAAGTATCCATATCACAAGTTCACTATTTATCTTGATTTTAGTTATCAGTCTCATAAACCGGAACAAAGAGGGGAAATGTGGTTGGAATCGCCATTATTCACCATGGCAGTCAATGGCTCAGTGAACTTGTATCCACTGTTCCTTCGTTGTGCGGCTTTCTCAGCACAAATGTCCATTCTCTCGGTCATCCGTTCCAAGCACACATTCAGATAGTCGAGATTGATCAAGTATTTCTCGATCACCTGTGAAGAATTGACAATAATGATATTAGATGTTTTCTCACTCTTGGCACTACTAAGAAGCCTAGTCAATGAATTGAATTTGGAGTGCTCAAAATTTAAAAATCTCACGGTTTTCACATGGTTAATGTTCGTAAAGGTCAAAAACTGAGACATTTCGAAATGCAAATCAATTACCTTTTCCTCCTCTTCGGTACGAGGAGCCATCCTTAATGCCGAGCGACGGATCGATCGAAAAACAGCTAGATAAAGGTGTGGTATCGTGCGTTTGAAATGCTCAGCAAACTCAATGTGCTGGTTAGCGAGCCATTGATTGTCTGGGAGAGAGAAAGGGAAGAGGTAGGAGAAAGGAGAGCAGGTAGATCACTAGCCTCCTCCTGGCCTCTTCCCCGTCCTCCCTCCACTCAGTTCGTCAAAGGTCAACTACGCGTGAAACGGGAAATAATCTCACGATAATTCGATTTAAAAAACCAGGATTGGACCATGCAAGAGTGCGAAACTACGATATTCACGAATTCAAAAACAACACGAGATAAGGTAAAACGAGTAAGAATATATGACGCTCCATCGATGAATCAATAGTCTAAAGACAATAGTCCTCTAACAGATGCGATCAAATAAGAATCCGAACCTACTGGCATTGCTCTTTTTTCTTTCTTTACTCTCCATTCCACTCAGACAAACCGACAAGAGAGCACACGAAATGAGGGGAGTCTGACCTTTCTTTTTTCTGGACGCACTAAAATTGCTCCTCTGTGCTATCTTTCGTTCCATCTCTTCGAATGATTCAAGCAGGGCCCCAATCCTTCTGTCATAGTCGCCCTTTCCCATCTAAGAAATGAAATAAATGAATCAGCAAACAGTTTTGATTAAACGATAAGAGTAATTGTAACAACTTGAATAGGCAGATCTCGGACTGTCCAAGTGTGGGAAAGGGGGCGAGAGCCTCTTCAGAGGGTCGAGAGGTGAGAAGAGGGATCATAAAGGAGACCGATGCCGAAATTGTCTCTAATCTCATAGAATGAGTAGCTGAGATTAGGAAAGGAATCTGGTAGAGAGTTCAGTTTATTACGGTATTGCGCACTTAGAAATCATTCAACACATTGATGAATAGGAAATAAATTACAACCATTTTTACGAAAAATTAATTTTGAGTGAATAATTCAATATTAAGAGATGACGACGATATGTCCGTAGCAAGCCCATGAGAGCATAAGAATGCACACGATTGATTGACAGATGAAACAGACCTGAAATATGAACATTTATTCCGATCTTCATTTTGGAAGGCGTTGGAACTCTTACAGTCATGCTCAATGCCATTTTGGCGTTCTTGGAATCCATTCCCAGATCACAGATGTATTTAATGCAGACTGCCGCAGTTGCGATAGAGAGACATGTGAGAAGGAAGTTGATTGTGATCTCCTGAGAATCATTCTCCTTATCTAATTTACTGCGAGTGCATAAACTTACAACATGTCGAATAGTGAGAATGTGCTGTAGCACCGATCCGACACTCCATCCGAGAAGGCATCCCGCCTGCGAAAATCAGTTGCGAATGGAGAATGTAATGCGAGTTCAGTAATGCGAGTTCAAGTCAATGCGATTCTATCGATTTCCCTTTTCCTAAGAGTTTTCCAAACGCATTGTTCACAAATCCGGTTTCATTGTTTTTTTATTGTTTCAGCAATTGTGATTCATTTCTCAGAGAATGGCTCCACTCACTATGACATCAATAGATTTTGAATCAGGATAAGCGTCTCTTTATTTCACACACTCTCTGGAACCTCTGACCGCTTAGAGATAACGTAAAATGAAGAGACGACAAACCCGTTTTGATCTACAGTATCAATCAATTGACCGCAAACTGACCGTGAGAGTGACGAGCATGAAACTCTTGAAGTGAAATACAATTATTAGTGTATCGAGGTAGAAGGTCAGGAAGAGAACTGCGATGCACAGTGCCTAGAAACAGTATATTTAAATATCTATTGGTCCACGATGTTTAAATTTGGGACTAAAAATTTTAAAATCTTAGAAAAAATACTATTTTGATACTTACACATGTAATAAACTTCACCACCCAAACGGGAGAGTGGGAAGTTCGAGTAATGATTGGCATTCTGTAAATGAAAACTGAATTTCGGAAGATTTAGAAGAGAAACGCGGCTTTTCAGTGAGAGCTCGCGGAAGACAAATGAGAATTCTCCAAGTAACTATTATGATTCATTTAAATTCAATGAATCAGAAAGAAAAGGGAAATGTGGATGGGGAGGGGCGGCGAAAACCGTTTACTCCATCGTCTGATTTTTTCTTGTGTATGATCTCTATCTGAAAATTCCGCCCCCTATATGCTCTACGTTAGCTTATAAATCGTCGATATTCTTCTTCATTTTATTTACCTGGAAGTGTGATATCGAAATTTCAATTTATTCACAATGGGTAATATGGATACTCAACATATTCGACACTTTCACACTTTGTCAACTTGTCTTTTTCTTATATAACAAGAAAAATTGTGATGTAAAACATAAATAATATTTTGTTCTAAGATGCAACGACAACGATATGCCCGTAGCAGGCCCACGAGAGCACTATAATGCACACGATAGATTGAAAGATGAAACAGACCTGAAAATAATGATTTGTCAGTATTTCAAATATGGAAAAAACACGTGTAAACGGCGTATTACTGACCGTCATGCCTAGCGCCAGTTTGGCATTATGTGCATCCAGTCCGAAGTTAAACACGTAGATTAGACAGAGAACAGCAGTGGAAATAGAGAGGCATGTGAGAATGAAGTTGATTGAGATCTCCTGCGGGATTTGGATTGCCATGGAGAATGCATTCACTACCAACGTCAGACCACCGTGTGTCGAATTGTGTTGTTTTGCAAATATTATAAGTGGACTTACAACGTGTCTCATAGATAAGACTTGCTGTAGTACAGATCCGACACTCCATCCTAGGAGACATCCCACCTCAGAAAATTCATTTTAAAAAAATAAATAAATAAATTATTCCTTGAGCATCCTAATTCACCGAATTTTCTGCATTGTTCTCGAATCCTGCTCATTTATTCATTTTGCTTTGTTTCGACAGTTGGTTAATCATATTTCTCTGATTGGTTCCTTTCGCTTTGGCATCAATGACACTTTTAAACAGAATATTAGATAGTTTCTATTTTTCATACACTCTATCGATACTCAGACTTCTTAAAAAGAAGAAGAAACAATTTCGATCTTCGAAATATAATCAATCGATCGCAAACTGACGGTGAGAGACACGAGCATAAATGTCTTGTAATGCGTTTGGACGACTCCGTTGTCGAGGAAGTAGACCAAGAAGAGAACAGCGATCGACAGCGCCTATGATGTTGTTTTATTATTATTAATGTTTCTGAAATTATTGATTATATTTTCTAGGCACACAAATTAAAATAAATATTGAAACTAACACATGTTATCAGCTTGACCACCCAAACGGGCACTGAGGTAACGGTGGTACGAGAGTTAGTAGTTCGAGTGATGATCGGCATACTGGAATTGGAAACTGACAAGTTCAAGATGTGCTTGGAAATAGACAGTGAAAACGATAAAGACAATGAGAATTCTTCAAGTGACTATGATTCATTTTAGTGAATCAGTAGGAAAAGGAAATGTGGATGCAGGTGGGGAGGAAACAGTGAATTGTTTTCATATTCGTCTGATTCTCTCTTGTTCTGAATGGTCTCTTTCGCCATACCACATCCCTCTCCCTTGAACAGCGTTCTCTCGCTTAATCGCACTATTTTCATCCATTTTTTCTTTGTAAATCATTGATGAAAAGGTTATGAAAACGAATTTGAATATCCTAATTTTCAATGTATTCCATTAGATTTAGGCCATTAGATTTTCTTTATTCGCTTACTAATCGTATCGCACAAATTTAGGGGCCACAACGCAGATAGCTGATTTTACACAATGGGGTCAAAAGTATGTTCCAACAATCCATCATGGACCCAATAACATCATGCTTTTTACCATTTGTCGATATCTTGTCGCTGAGCCGCGCTAGAGCACAAGAAGTACGCGCGCAACTCACTGGGGGAGAGGAGGGAAAGGCGAGACGAGAGGGAAAGGGGCGGAGCCTAATTTGCGTGTGTCTCTCTCGCTCCCCCCCCCCCCCCCGCCCTCTCGCTCGCCTCCCCCCGCTCGCACAAATCAAGAGGGCACAAGCCAGGGAAAAATGCTAAAATTCTAATTTTTTCTCTAAAAATCCTAAAATATTGTAATTAGTCAGAAAATTACTGCCCAAACAAAACTTTCACACTGCAACCCGTCAAAACGACCTATTCCCTTCTTTTATATGCAAATTTTATCTAATTAGTGATGCTATGCACATTTTGGGCAGTGCTCAATCGATAGAGTACCACAGTAGCTATCCATAGCAGTTGAGAACGAGAGATTTGGTTGAGAATGAACCTTGTGCCCTCCCTGTCTCGCTTTTGGGCGAAATCGTGTCACACCAAAGTGGGCGGAGCTTGTGGCCCCTACACAAATTCGATTACTAATTCGTGCAAAAATGGGAACGTGCGCGTGCGCGATCGGACCGAAACCTCCCAAGAGTCTTAACTCATACATTTATCGAAACAAATCAGTTTATTATTGGTCGAATATTCACAAATATATGGTACAAGTGAAAGAAGCAGAGAGGGGCAAGGCTATCGAATACTGCACCTTATTATGAACCTTATTATGAGCATGAAGGAAGATATTATAAGCTCGAGTGCACTCAATTTAACTGATTATTATTCTAATAATCTTGATTAAGTGGAGAAAACGACGATATTTCCGTAGCAGGCCCATGAGAGCATCAGAATGCACACGATTGATTGACAGATGAAGGCGGCCTGTAATTAATATTATTTATTACAGTTTGATAACGTTTTAAAGCGACAAAACTCGATTGAAATCTACCAAAAAATGCTGTTTTTTGGTAATTACTTGATAGTGAAAACTTTATAATAACTCACCAGCATTCCGACGACCATTTTGAAATTGTTGTTGCTCGATGAATAATTGGTATTGACGAGCCAGCTGATGCAGAGAATGGCACAGATAACCGAGAGAGCAGTGAGCACGAAGTTGATCGAGATTTCCTGAGATTGAGTTGTGTTGTAAATTATTCTTGTTATGTTATCATCAGTTGGCAGTTTTTGCTCATGTTTTGAGAATTCTGATGGGATTCGAATGTTGAATTCGTCGGAAAAGAGAAAAGAAAGACATACAACGTTCCTCATGGTGAGAACCTGCTGAAGGACCGATCCCACGCTCCATCCGAGAAGGCAGCCAACCTGTGATAATTGTTTTTTTTTCCATTCGTATTGTCACATATTAGTTTTTACGATCTAAACGTATCAAGCAGGGTTAACATTTAGGCAGTTGATGCGGAACGTTGCATTTCGAAATGCGAGCATACTCACAGTGAGACAGACGAACATAAACGTCTTGTAGTAGTAGTGAATGACTGCCGAATCGAGAAGATAGATGAGGAAGAGCACCAAGACGCATAGAATCTGCACATTTTCCACAATTATTACTGTATTTGCTAATTCGATTCATCTAAATAGTCATGAAGATAGTTCTTTATCTGTAGCATATAAAATCCGTTGTGGAGCAGTAATAATGAACTTACGCAAGTAATTAGTTTAATCAGCCAGATGGGTACGGTCGTAGTGGTGGTGCGAGTGGCACGGACTGTGTGAGTGGTACGAGTAATGATTGGCATCTCGGACCTGAAATGTCATATAAAATCGAATTTAAACGGCAAATAAGTAATAGAAAGGAGCGGGAAAATGCAAGGACGACAAAAAAGAAAGTGAACGGAGACATTGAATCACTCGGAATGAATCAGAGAAAGAAATGAGTGTTCGATGCAGAGAACAATGATAGATAAATGATAGCGCAATTTCATCCACTCTTCGCTAGATTTTTTTGAACGACGATCTCTCTATCGCTCTCTAATTGAATGAAGCGTGTTTAGAACTAGCTAGAAACGATCTCTTCAATTCACAAGGACTCTCGCCTGACAGAAAAATATAAGAGTACACCGAATGAAGAGAGTAATTTTTTTGGAAATCCATCCACCGGTCTAGATAACTGTGGCTATCGATGCGGAACGGTGCATTTCGATATGACTTTGTACGATCTTTCGAGATGAGCAGTGCTCAATTTCACAGAAACAGACAGATAGAATGGGGAATCTGAACGAGATTGACAGTAGAGATAATGAAGCGGAGAAATACTCTGGCAAAAAGATAATAAGCGTTGTGTAGATTAATCAAAGGTTCGTAATGACACCGATCGAACCATTTCAGTCTACCAAATGAGAGAGCTCCAAAAGGTGCATTAGACTGAAGAAGAACGTGGAATTGGATCAATTTCACTCTCAAACTGAACAAAATTGGACGAAAAAAGGGAGGTGGAAAAGTGAACTTCAAGAAACGAGCTGAAACATGAGTAGAGCAAGGGAATCAACATGAGGAATAGTGAAGAATGAGCACGAGAGACACCCAAATAATCAGCAGTTGGCAATGAATCAGCGATGAGATAGAGAAGGAGAGAAACTCTCTCATTTTCACCTTATCTCTCGTCGATTAGACGAAGCGAGAGAGTGAGGAAAATGGAGAGACGCAGGCAATGGAGTAGGGAAAGAAAGAAACAACACCAAACAGAGTGAAAGAGATGGAAGAAATGGTGGAGAGGAAGGAGGGAACGGAGTGAGATAATCTAGAGGTCGACAAACCCCCATTAGGATCGATTGCGAGGGACACAGATAGTTCACACTTCGATTGACGGGTAATGGAACGAAAGTCTTTGTCGCTTTCTCGACGGTCAGAGTAGCGAGAGAGTATGTGAAATGAAGAGACTGCCTTTTTTCAATCTCTAGTCTGTATTTCTCAAACAATAATGGAAAGGCGCGAATTCGCGAGGGTGAGTGTGAAATGGCAATCCTGTGTGATTACTTACTTGCGAGTGAAACTATTTACTCTAAAGGTTGGATACACGCACTAAACCTTTGAAATTCGGTAGGACGTCTGGTGTTTTTCAAGTGCAATGAACGAGAAAGAGGAGGGGGAGGGAAGGGGAAACGAGCCGCATCTTTCTTCTTCGTGTCCTCTCGGAGGGAAGAGAAGGGGAATGGCCCTTCTCCCTCCCTCTTTTACAGCAGTCAATGCTGCCATGTGGCGTATTTCACAATGGAAGAGACGAGATGGAGTTCCCGCCTGAAACAGATGTGAATTTCCGGAGAACGGAGACGGTAAACTTGCTAAAGTCCCTCAGATTAGAATTCGGATCAATTCATAGAATGAGAGTATGTATGGAAAAACTCTGGAATGGGCTAGATACAGCAATCCATTCTTGACAGATGTGGATTTTTATACTTTCGCAAAAAAATTCTTGACCTGATCACTGTGTTGAGGATTTGAACACAGAAATTGTGTTTTGATCTTTGAGAAACTTATCAGTTAAAAGGTTTGTCTCATCCTCTCATCCCACTAAACAGACGATGATTAACCCCAGTGATAACCCTGAGGGAAGAAAGAACAAAAGAGAAAGGGAGGGAAGGAGAAGGGGAAGAGATGGTAGAGTAGTGAGAGTGAGATCACACCTTCATATTAATGCTTGCAAGCTTCATCCTCTTATTCCTTTCAATCTCTTGTCTCAATGGTGATGATGCGCCTACTGAGGAAATCAATAGCCATTTCGCTGTGAGTTATCGATTTTAATAATCTTGACCTGATCATCACCTTTAGCATCATAAATACAAGCTTTGCCTTTCTAGATCAATCAATCCGAGCTTGATGCGATATCTTCACTCCTATTGAAAATCAAGGAGAAATCGTTCAAAAAAGCGTTCGGCGACCGAAGTTTCGGCAATGATGTGAGTGCCAAATTGTGAAGTTTCGAAGAAAAAACAGTTGGCTTCAGGCAGTCGAAGACTCGAAAAAGCCGATCGCAATCTCTGGCAATCAGCCTGAAGTGAACAAGGCTATGATCCCATTTCTGTATGAAGGTTGGTGATTAATAAGGAAAATCGATAATTGAAACTTCCTAATTCAGGTGATATTCTTCTCAATCAGAAGCAAGCAGAAACGATTCTGCAGAATATCGGGGCTGATGCGAAACGGTGAGGAATTTTCTCCATTCTTATGCGGTAGGCCAACATCAAGATGGTGTCATTGAAAGAAATAGAGTGTCAAATGGGAGGTGAATAACTGTAAATCAGAGTTCGTCGCAAGCGTAACTTCGTCTCAGACGCTCTCGCCAAGTGGTCGACGCTGCCTGTGAAGTACAGACTGCACGAGAGTCTCGGTAGAGTATCGATTTTATCATTATTTAAAAAAAAACGCATTTCTAATAATTGTTTTTGCACTCAATCTCATTGTATCCCATTGCAGCCTTCTACGAGATCGCCCAAATCGTTCGATCAGTCAAATTCTGGGAGAATCGCACATGCCTTTCATTCGAACGAGTGCCCGGAATACCCGATGGCGATTTCATCGAATTCTTCAAGGGACAAGGGTCAGAACTCAATGATCGTTTGCTTAATAGTGAATTATGAAGACTCAATTGGGATATAATTGCTCAAATGATCACCAATCGCCTTTGGCCGATTCGTGCAACTCATTGGATTCTCTCATTGCAGTTGCTACTCGATGATCGGACGGAACGGCGGTCGACAGGGAATTTCGATCGGGCAGAATTGTCTCAAGGTTCGATTAAACTGAGAGAGAGAGATGATCGAACATCGTGCAGTGTGCACTGTTTAGTGTGCAAAGTAGGAATGGATTGGCAAGTTTCCTTCTTTCGCGTTCACTCTCGCATCCCTGGCGGGTGAGAGGGTGTGTGAAATGAAGAGGTAGATACAAGCGTCCTTATCAGCCTCTTAGGGGTTATGGATTGCAGCTATGGCTGCTGCTGCAGTTCAATAGGATGGTTCGGAAAGTCGGAGACGATAGATTAGAGAGAAAAAAGAATCCAATCAAAAATTGCAGCAAGGAGTGATCGAGCACGAAATTGGTCATGCACTTGGACTGTGGCACGAGCAGAGTCGACCTGATGCCGATGCGTATATCAAAGTGAGCTTTTTTTGTCTTTTCGGCGAAAATTTGAGACGCATAGTGAAAGAATCAAGTTTGCAGTGCAAAAGGTCGTTAGAAACGATTAAATTTTGTTGTTTTTTTTGTTTTATTTTCGTTTATAATTCATGTGAAGGTTCGTCTCGATTACATTCTTCCCTCGTACAAATCGGATTTTGAACAGCAAACAAGCGGAATAACGACACTCGGTGAGGTTCACTCGTACACTTACACTTATTTGTCATTGTTACTTCTCCAATTTAGCACAATCATCCATTGCTAAAAAATAAGAATTACAATATACTTGTGATGGTATGATATCGTAGGTATTCCGTACGATCTTGGGTCCGTGATGCACTATGGACCTCAAGCGTTCTCCGCGGATAAGATGACACCAACGGTGGAGACAAAGTCTGTTCTTAATTTCTACATTAGTAATCTACATAGGCATTTATTGGAAAAGTATTGATGAATATGAGCTAGGAAATTGCGGTGATGATTATCCAATCAGGGACCCGCTCTTCCACTCGACAATCGGCCAGAGAGAAACGCTGTCCTTCTACGATGTCAAGACCATCAACACCGCCTACTGCAGTGGTAATATAATTACCCATTTCGATGTTTTCACAGCAACAGTTGTAGCTCTATTTGTAGCTCTATTAGTACTAATAGAGCTACAAAGCTATTGATTCTCATAATTTCCCTGTTTGTAGGAAAGTGTTCGGGAGCGACAAAGTGTTTCAACGGTGGCTATCCTCATCCTTCCCGTTGTTCCGAGTGCATTTGCCCCTCGGGGTTGGGAGGGGCTGTATGCGATACGTTCGAGGTACCCAAAAGTGAGTAATTTTAATTTTAATTTTGCGTAACTTCAACTCTGTTCTTGATCAAATGCGAATGAGTACTCAAAAACGCTGAATTTATTGAAAAATCCAACAATTAGTGATTCATATACGGTAGCTCTTGAATCTCCATTTAACGAAGTAAGATGAAGTTCCATTCAGACGCTGACTGTGGTGGTCTGCTCACCGCTTCTTCTGACTGGCAGTTCCTCTCCTCTCCTGGATTCCCCGACCCCGGATACAGCCAAGATCAGCAATGCGCGTGGATGGTGCAAGTGAGTTTCACGAGGTTCTTATCAAAAGAATCGTTTGGAAACTTTGATGGTCGCGTGAAACAATACACTTGACACAAAATCAAAAGTACCTCAGACTGCCCTCACCTCCGATCGAATCGAATTCGAATTCGTCGAGGATTTCTCCTTCCTTTGTACGAGTACTTGCGTCGATTACGTCGAGCTGAAGATTCAGACGGATCTAGCGAACACTGGATTTAGGTTTGTTTCTTTTTCACCTTCTTTTTCATCCATTCCTTACCTCACGAACATAATCTTAGTTGACGACTTCTTAAAATAAATCATAATTCTTCATTGCTTTCATTCAGATTGTGCTGTTACGACCTTCCCACGGAAACGTTCGTATCGGAATCATCTCAAGCTCTCGTTCTTTTCCGCTCGCAACTCAGCAGTGACGTCGGATTCAAATTGAGATTTCGAACCAGTGAATTCCATATCTATCTGTCAATTACCTAATTGAAGATCATTTAAGCATAATCTCATACTTGCAGCCTCCAAGCCTGCTCGTACAACACTGCCACCGCCTACCACTACGACCACTGTTGCACGTTAGTTCACCTTCCGAACTCTTATAAGAATCTATCTAGTCTATGTCACCAATAATTACTTCTGAAACCCACTACGAAGATGTACCATTCAGCGGCACCCGGCTCTTCCATCACTTGGAGTGGATGGGGCGAATGGTCAGAGTGCTCTCGTACGTGTGGAGGATGTGGAGTGAGATCGAGAACGAGACTGTGTCCTGTCAGCAAGTGCGAGTGAGTACAACGTTTCGTTTTTTCGGCCACGAGAATCACAAACATTATTGAATCTAACCAGTCTCAGAGCGGATATTGATAATGTGAAACTCAACCGAATATTCCAAATATAGGATGAGAAAATAATATGTTGAGGGGTAAACGACAGGAGTTTGACACGTGCAATCTCGCAGCGTGCCCTATCGATAAACACTGTGCACGGGCAATGTCCGCGAATCGACTGTGCAATGGAAAAGTGTGCACAAGGTGAGCTGTGATTTGATTGAGAGAATTTGATGCTAGTTCAATTTTGATTCAATGACGTTCACTGTTCTCATGACTGACTATCGTGATTACGCGAAAAAACGATGCCATTCCAGTGTTGCCGAAGTACTGACTGGGTGCGATGAGCCCCTGTGCTGTCCTCCCTTCTTCCCCGTCAATGGAATCTGTCAGAGTGACGACCCTCTTGTCAACGATTTCATCGATTTGTAATTTATGTTCTAATTTAATCATATTTATTCTGGTAATTTATTGCTCGAATCTCAGTGCATTAGCAAATATTCGTGCTTTATCATCATCTCTCATTCATTATGTACAACAAAAACACGCTAATTGTAAGTGCCGAAAAAAAATGGAACTCCTGAGTTGAGCATTTAGATCTATGATACACAATGAATGGTGCACATCAGAGAAGAGGAGGAACCCGAATGAATAAGTGGAGTAGTGCCTCAAGAGAATTGTACGAAGGAATTATTGGGTAATCTCAGAACTAAACGGTAAATAGCACTAGAGATAATAGGGTACATTGTGTGAAGGAATGACGAGGTTAAAGGCAAGGCGCAGGAATACTCGGAATACTCGTAGAGAATATGAGAACGAAACTAGAATCTGGTAAGGTACGGTTGTTTGTGTCTAGGATACGGTTTTGTGTTGTGAAAAAAAAGAGTAGAGCTATTGACGAATGAAGCATGAGTACGGATGATAAAGTGAGGATGAAACAAAACGGATCATCTCTTGAAGGTGGGTAATTTGTCGAGATCGTATCCCTCACTGCCCATTACGATGCAACAGATGTAGAAGCAGTGATAGGCACCCGGAAGGAAAGCGATGAAGCCAGGAAGGAGCAACCACCAACCGATGTACGATGAGGCTGAAATGGAATATGAGATTGGAAGAGCTGTTGAACGGCAGGACAGGGTACAAATTTCGCGTGCTATCAAAAGTAGTGATAGTGGCTACGGCACCGCGTGAAAAAAGACTTTAAATTTCTCATTTTGATTTCTGAGATGAAGGAGAGCTTCGTAAACAGCCCTCCTTACGTTTCGAATCGTATTTGAATTCTCATGGAGTTGCATACGTTTCAGGCTGAGTTCATAATCTGTCAAACTATGAGTTTCCGATATTCTGCAGTGTTTCTTGAAAAAAATGAAACTTACAGTGATTAGGGACGATGAGCGAGTATGCGCCGAGAAGGAGACAGGCTGAAATTGTACCGATTAGGAATGATAGGGCCAGTCAGTTCTCCCCAGCTCCCAATGGACTACCAAGATGACACTTCTGTGCGACAAAACAACAGATTTCTGCATAACAAGTGATGTTATGGAGTCGCATGCTGATTCAGTTCCGACTTCTACTCTCATGAGAGGAAAACTCACTTGATCCAGCGAAGAATAGAACGATTGCGAGTAGGACAGACTTGCGATTAGCCCACAGCTGACTCCATCGGGTCTTCCTACAATTAATCAACGGATTATTCGTCCCTTAGATCTCGAGACATCTGCAAACTACGGAATCCAATTTTCCTCGAATCGGCGCTATTTGCGCCGCGCCACTTTGATGTTTGTTTTTCGCTTCATGCCAAACCGCGTTTCCTATTTGGAATTTTGCAGGTTCCCTCTCTCAAACATTCCCGAACCCCTTTCGTTTTCAACTTCCAATTTTTCGTCAGTACACTACAGAACGTGCTTTTGCTTGCACATAATCGTCTCACTGAACCCTCTCTACTTATAACAGTCAGGCGCCTCCTCAAACAGTTGCAATGTAAACAGAGGTACACATTTTCTGCTATTGTAAACATCTTTGACGCAGAGGCCATTTCGAAAGCGTTATCAGTGTATCAACGTGGGAATGCTAAATATGAATGGTGGAATCTATGCAATTGTGAATATGTTTACCGTTTCAATAATAATGACGAAAACTGTAGTTCGCACCTCCTCGTATTGGTGTGAATTCCCGCCCTTGGCGAGTCTTCCTCCTTAGCAGGCGATGGTCCAGTGGGAAACACTCCACTTGTCTCAGGCACTTCCTCACTGTTTCCTCCCTTCTCCACGTCTTCCTCCTCCTCGCGACTCTCATTCCGATCAACGATTAGCTGCAGTGGGTGATATTTCGAAATGATCTCAGAAAATAGTCATCCATTATTGATGGCCTACTTTCGACACCACGGGAAGTGACTAAGCAATACTGCAGTAATATATTCTAGTAATGAATCATGTTCGGCACGCAAATACGAGTAATCACAATCAAAAACGGAAAAGATGTTTCAGTCAATCAAATAAAATATTTTTAATCATTCATCGACGTTATGTTAAATTTGGTAGCGTCCATTCAGTAGCTAAACAATTTAATATGCAAATTTTAATAAATAAAAAAATATGATATACCTGTTGTACGGCACTTTGTGTCCTCGTGTGACGAGTCATCTTCATTTGATGGCCGAGAGGCGACACTAATTATGGGCAGACAAGGGTGAGCGATGAGATTGATTGAGTGGCGAATACGAGAGTGAGGGTTAGCCTGGCAACGAGTGGAAGACAGCCGCGACGCGACCGCCGACGCGTGAGCAGAAGAGGGAGGAGGGGCTACTGGCTCTTCCCTCCTCCCGCCTCTCCCTTCCCCTTCCCTCTTCCTCTGACCCACGGCCACACTGGTTATGCGTGTGTGGTGCGAGAGAGAGAGGGAGACGACCCAAGGGAGAGTGAGTGAGAGTGAGACGGGTTCATAACATAAAGTATGATCTATAGCTAATGAAGTGGAATGCGCATACAATACAGCGTAGGCCGTGATTGGCCCCAGCTGGTGGCATGGATGAGTTGGCGCAATAACCTGAAATACTTCGGGTGATGCACGGGTACATCAGATTCACCATACCACGTCACTCCACTTCGCTGGAATAGAAAAAGTACAAGTGCTTCCATAATCAAAGCAATTTTACAGTCGTCAGAGGACAAACTGATAAACGCCAAAGCCCTTTATTAGGAATGAATGACATGATCAAGGCAACTACTGCACATCCACGACAGTCTCCTCGATAGCAGCGGGTGGTCTCGCATACTCCCCCCTGTCCATCTCCTTCGTCACTGCTCCATCCACTCCCCTCAGTGATCCTCTCACAGCACCCAATCGAAGACGAGCGAGACGACGTGGATTGACAACGATCCAATTGTTGTCCAGGATCAACTGAAATGATCGGTTCTCATCGGCCCAATAAGATAATGATGTTTGGCCACACCGATAACACCATATCAGTTCAGTGAGTGATTTCGAGCACATCATCCTCTAGAGACTAAACACTTCTAAAACATGACTGTCCTTTTATCGCTGTCAGCTGTAAGATCTCATGCGCATCGGTGTGCCCATGAAGAGTCACACCTCCTCTACTCTATCACTCCTCTCCACAGTGTATGGCTGCATGAATCGAGGTCGAACGATGGGTTCGGCGGCGGGCGGAGAAAGATGTCGTTTGATCACGAGGGACGAATCGTCATTGTCGATCTGGAATCAGTGGGTAATTATAGGAAATGAATGGGATAACCATAAATCGGGGGTAGGAACCCTATGAACGAACCATCATTTGCTGCTGCCACTTCTTCATTCTCTTGGCTACCATATCCGACCATTTGATACTCGCCCAGCCGCCCGGAGGAGGAGTTACCTGCCATGAAGATGGAATACGACTCGTATTATACGAGTTCGATTTATGATATATTGCTTTCCACTATGCGAGTACATTGCTTGTTATAAATATTGAGGGGAATTATTGAAGCGATGAAACTCATCCAAACTACTTTGAGCGAAAGTTACCTCCATCGAAATGTCCTCGACTATTTCGTTGGGTGGCCCTAGCGATGCGCCTTCGATCGAGATGACTGACTGAACAATGTTGTTATTATGTTTGTTGTTGTTATTGTCGTTGTTATTGTTAATTAATTATAAATTTAATCCGGTTAAACTCACGAACGGGGGCGGCTTCGGGAACTGGCTCTCGGTCGACCTCGTGGTCAGCGTGCGCACTGTGATCTATAATAATTTAATTATTTTTCAAAAATAAATAACTATTTACGGCATCGGCGGGTGTGTCGAAAGGAATGGCGGGAGGAGGCGCTGTGACGTAGCTGAAATCGGATTTGACGAATATGGAAATACTTTATTGCAGGGTCACAACAACACAATAACAGCAACAACAATGAAGATGACGTAGGCACTTGACACTTGAAGCCTACCACGAGTACCAACAGAACCCGCAATAGTAATGATAGAGGAACCTCGGGGGTGCGGGTGGGGGAGGAGTGGTGGTGGTGTAGTAATTGTCTAGTGGAGGACGACTGGGACAGAGACAATACAGACCATCATCACCCTTCGGACCTCTCTCGCCCGGCTGAAAGAATATAATTGATACTTTATTATTTTCTGCCATCGGCGACGCATTGAAATCGAACTACTAAATCCCACATAGGTTATGTACCAAGCGTGAAACATATTCACACTCACGTGTCCATTGTTTCCATTCGCTCCCTCTCTTCCTCTCCTGCCCTCTATTCCTGGAATTCCGCGAGGACCAGGCGCTCCCTTCTCAGGTCGCGGCTTCGTCTTGCCTATAGATTGCATTTATGAAATATCAAAGATCAATCGATACCGGCTTGTCCGATTGGTCCTCTCGGTCCGGGCGGTCCTTGTGGTCCGATCTTGCCCGGTCGACAGATACGACCTGGTTGACCGGGCAGTCCGGGTGGGCCGTCATTTCCGTCGGGTCCCGGCTCTCCCTTGTCGCCTCGTGGTCCGCCCGCACCCGGCACCGGGTAAGCGTAGGAGGTGGCACCGGGAGCTCCAGCGGATCCTGGCGGGCCCTGGGGTCCCTCAGTGCCTGGGGGTCCCGATGGTCCCTGAGGTCCTCTCGGACACAGAATGCAGGCAGTGTACTGATCCTTGAGCAGTTGCACACCGTCCATACCGGGGATGCCGTCCCTGCCTGGCTCGCCGTTCGCTGCAAGATAGCATCACATGTTGAAAAGTTTGGAGCCACTGAACACTGAACAGCAACCAAATCATGTTCAAATACGAAGAAGCCAAGGAAGTCAGATTGTCTCACTTCCCGGTTCTCCATTGTATCCGGGCATGCCTGGCGGTCCTTCTGCACACGCCGGCACATCTGCCGGCTGTGGGGGCATCTGAAGACTTTCTCATTTTTTCGGTTATCCATTTTCACCCACAGCATAGCTGGATGAGGAATAACCGCTGTATGCAGAAGCGAAACCAGCATTCACTGAAATGAATAAGATATGTTTCAGCGATAGTATGAATTGGGAAGACTGGTTGGTTTTCAATTTGACATCTTTCTTTCTTATGCGAAATTCACCTGTGTCTCTCTGCGTTCTCACTCCTGCTAATTCATCGTCGAAGAATTTCGATGAGAGATTGAAGAACAGCTGCAAAGACTTCTTCATCACATTGAAAGTTTAAAAATAATAGCAAATGATAATTTCGCATGTTGTCTAGTCTCTCTGACCGGCGATAGAGCAATCGATATGAGAGAGGGCAGCGCCGAGTTCAACTCATTAGTGGGAATTACCTCGAATTCCTCCAATTCGGCCCTCATCGTTCTCTCGAATGAATCTATCTCATCGAACATACTGTAGACCGCCCACTCAAGCATCAACACTGTGAGAGAAGCAGTGATGATCACGGATACTTCCTCGAAATATTATAATTTAGAAGAGAGGCCACACGGAATTACTCTGTTTTTGGCCCGTCTGCAACAGTTCTCATCGGGGAGGGGGGAGGGAATAAGAATTATAGGGAGGGAATACTCATCGAGAAAAGGCTGGACCAAAAAAACAGCAGTGCCGAACTCTCACCTTCACCAGAAACGGACTGTATTTCTTCGAGAACATGTTTTACATTGCGGAACTCTTTCTTTATCCGCATTTATAGTAGTCATCTCTCGAGTGTTGTTCACTCATTTTACCTTGAGAGTGCTCGACTTTTCCGGGATCAGTTCGATTCGGGTCAAGATGTTTGCGATCAGGAAAGGATCCGATGGGAACTCACAATTTTGCATTTCCAACGGACCTCGAGATTTGAATGTTCCCTCTGTCTGCCCTAAGGGCGCACGACTCTCCATAGTAACCAGCTCTCGGGCGAGGGGGGAAACCGACTAGTAAGAAGTGAGTTCTCCCCCATAGCAACTCGATGTGTGGACGGCGTAATCAAGCTGCTGTTGCTCATTTCATTTGACATTTTTACTTGTCAATTGATATTCTCATTTGAAGTTCTATTGTTGATGTTTTCTCGTATTTTTCGCCTTTTTGAAGCAAATATTCGTCAAAATCGGTAATTTCAAGGTTGAAAACGGGTTTGGAATGGGCGAATCGCCACGAGATGTCGACAATCGCCTCAATTACGTGCTACGATTGGCGTCACAGGTGAGATCGTCTTATTGACAGTCGGCTACCGTGTTTTGAGAGGGTTTTGGAGTGATTTTGGGCTTGAATTAGGTGAAATCGAGAAGAGTTTTGAATGAAAACTCACAGGTGCTATCGCTCAACATCACGCCCGAGAAGATTCGATCGAACTCGGCCATCGAGAGCTTTCTCGATTCAAATTCGTCAGTGCTGGTGATATCAAGGAACAGTCAGGTACGGTAGTGCACACTGGAGCGCAAAGCTTGCGCTTACTCACGAGATTTCGTTTGAGATAACTTAGGGAATTAGGAAGTATGGAAATCAGTACTAATTTGAACTTCCCTCTCAGAAAGGCGTCGATTTCTCGAACGTCGTTACTCCGCAGAAGAATGGCAACTCGGATCTCTCCATCGTCTTTTACAAAGTATTTTTTCATTGAAATTTCCTTCGAATATGTTCAAGATTGTTTCAAAAGTAAAATATCAGACTTGTTTCGATGGTACGATCTTTTACATTCAAGACAAAAGCCCAACCTCTCACTGCCGATAACTTCCGCACTCTCGTCAATGTCGTGACTCTCAATGGAAAGGCTGACGAAGTGTTCGCTAATTCGGTCAAGCAGGTCAGTTTTGTCTTCCATTATGCAAAATTTGCCTGCCAAATCATGGTTACGTTATCAAACTGTAACTAAAATGAACTATTTAAGGTGTTCGGGAAGATGACTCCGGCGATCAACGACCGAATGCAGTCGGTGATGACAAATGGCATCGCTAACTCAGCCGGTGATGGTAAGTATCTTTTTTTCGAGCCTCCGTTCTAAAAAATAATCTCTGGCTTTAGGATGAGCTTCGAGCTGACGAAAGTTCAGTACGCAATTTTGACCCCACGTGTTTAGATGGTCCCTCGCTCGCCCAACAGATAGACGGATGGAGGAATTCAAGGGGCGACAAACACGCGGAAGAATATGGACGAATACTCGAACCACTCGCGAAGATTGTCGATGCGGGAGAGGTTAGAGATCATAGTTTTCACTGATACCCTACATTTCTGAGGCAAGCATTAAGTCATGCGCATTCGACTTACTCTCGATAAACGTGATAAAATCTAAAGGAAGTTCCACTTCGTGGTAAACTGGGATGTCAAGATGTATCTCTGTTTCCAAGCCTCTCAAACCGTGAGTAATCATTAACTATTACAGCCCCGCTCGCTCGATCTTCTCTCCGTTTTCATCCAAACGGCTGAAGAGGCAGCGGATCTCTTGTGGGCAGCAGGTTACGAAGAGGGACGGATGAGACAGTTCCTGGTCGGAGTGGGAAGGTAGGGGAACGCTCAGAAGAACCTTCGTGGTCCTCGTCCTTCTTGGAGTGGGCAGGTTGGGATGCCGATTCGATGACGATGCCTTCGCATTTGCGATGACATTGAAGGAAGGGAAGAGGGTAGATCAGTGAGAGAGTGTGTCAAATGGAGAGAGCGCACGCCTCTTCCCTCGATGCGATGACATCGCCATCGAATCCGCAACCCTAATGGGCAGGCATTTAGAGGGACTGTTAGAGAATGTGCATCGAGTTCTGCCCCATTGTTGTTAGACACATTTCCGTATATGTTTCACGTTCAGTATGAGACGCGATGAAATGATTTATTAACGATTCCGTATCGTACGCGAACAATAATAATGATAATACCAAGGTGGTTGTACACAACAGCGTGTGCGCATCTCAGTCGACTGTCGATTTGGAGTGGAGATGCAAAGGGTGAGTAGGAATCGAACTGTTTTTCCTTTTGCCATGACAACAACCGCTCTGAATGCGGAATGATAGTGAAGGAATCTGATTGTGTTGAGTACTTCTAGCAATCTTCAAAAACCATTTTCAAAATGAAAAGAAGGTTATCGCAAAAATAAACAAATATAATCATTTTGCAGGCGAGGAAGCTCTTCGCGAGGCTCGTTCCCTTTGTGAGGAATGGCAATCATCCCAGCAACTTCTCCTCACTCAGACTTGGTCCACTCGATCGATCGCCGATCGTCCATGGAAAGGAGGAGAAGTTAGAATGGCAGAAGTGGATGCGCTGATGAAGAGATGCAGTGAGGTTAGTTGTGAATCGATGAGCAAATTTTATATTCAAACCTGATTATGTAGTTCGATCTGATTCAAAAAGTAATGGTCATTTTTAGGTTATATCTCTTCGCCAGATCTCCACACAATCAGCAATTCTTCTGGAGGAACCGAGTATGGAACAGCAACTGCTCAAGGTTCGATCATTGATCACTCGAAATTCTCGTCTTGCCCCTTTGGAAAATCGCAATTTTCAACTGTATAGCTTATCAATGATAGACAATAACAAAATATTTCAGACAATCTCCTCGTCCTTCGGTGAATTCGAAATATTCGCTGATCTGCAGCGTACGGAGAAGGAGTGGGTCGACAAGTTGGAGGTTCGGTTTTTTGTAAATGCGAACAAAACATTACTGAAAATATCAATCAGTGAAAGAGACAGACACCACGAAACATATTTGAATACCTATACCATGATTACATAAAATTGTTCAGAATATGTTTCACAAAGCACTCTTAGTATTTATCTCCCGAGTATTTTATTATTGTGTCTTTTCGCCGTGAAAAAAAAACAAAAATTCGATCTGCGCCAGAGCGTCTTCTATAGGCTAAATTTTCATGAAAATGATGAATTGCAGGACATCGATCGTGTGATCGGACGTGAATTGGAAAGAGTTATACCCATTCTGAAGACAAGAATTAGAGTGGATAAGCTGGAGAACTCATTGGTGAGCGAGATCCGATGATAACGTTGATGATATTCTATTTCCCAGATCTTCTCCGACCTCGAAAAGTATCGGACCTTTCTCTGTCGACCTGTGATCAAAGAGAAACTGCTATTGGAGAGGTCAGACTAGTTTTTGTTGTTGTTTTTAATTAGTAATCGTTGTTCCAGAGAGACTCTCCTTTCGAAAGTGCGCACTCTCATCTCTACAATCAATCCAGCGGATGTGGCGAGTTCGGGAGAGTCAAAGTGAGTTGACCAGGATGATTTTTAATAAGACGGAATGAGCACGGAAAGTTTTTGCCAAAATTTAATTGAATCGCACAGTTAGAAAAATATAGAACGAGTATATCAAAATATGCACACGCGAGTTTAAAACGTGCAAGAAATCCATTGCACTCATAAAAAGTTTATTTCGATGTGAGGTCGATGTACTTCTGGAAGAGAATGTCTTTTGTCTCTTCTTTGAGAAGTCCGTAATCAGCACATTTCTTCAATTCTCGAATCAATTCAGCAGTGTACTTAGGAATAAGTTGATCCTGAAGTTAGAAATGAAAATAATGATAATTCTGAGCCTACTTGAAGTACAACGAGATTGTATTGGTCTGAGAGACCGATCTTCTTATGAATACTCGAATCATTTGAACTGAGTAGATACTTCTCTGCATCATCCAGAACACTCTGAACGAATGCGCCTTTATTTAGGCTAAAAATTCAAATTATCAACAATAATATACTCACAAGCATTTCGAATCGATCTGCTAATTTGAGAATGTATCCGATATTTTCATCTGCAAGATAATTATCGAGTGTCATGAAAGTGAAACAGTCTCACCGCTGAAGAGTTCGCCTGTGCGATACAGCATTCTGAGAAGTACTCCGAACTCCTCAAAATATTGCTTAATATGAAAAAAAAGATATTGCTCACTTCAAGGACAACATCTTTAATCTCAATTTCCATTTCCTCTGCCTCTTTGAATTTTCCGTAGAATATTCTATCGAAGAATGGTGATTGGATAGACATTAGCTGAGAAAACAATATTTAATACACGAAGAGGAATGTACACACATACTTGCTTGCTAACGTACACTTTTGTACCTTCGATAACTAGTATTCCATCAGATTTTGGAGATGGCGATAGCAAATCATACTCGATTTTTTTTCGGAATCTGAAAAAAACTCATGTCAGCTATTTTCGAACTTGTAGCGAGAATAATGTTTAGCAAATGTAGTGACAAACCTTTTCCCTTCAATGCTGTGAATCGTGACGTATGCTTCAACAATGATTACATCATTTTTTATGAATCCCTAAGTAAATGAAGGGTAATGTCTTTCGTGATTTTTCAATCTTACAAGTTCTTCATTAGCAATGAGACTCCTTTTTTCAAGTCTCGCATCCACTCCTTCATCACAATTTTCCCATGTGAAACGATGATTATTCTCCTCAAGGATACTCGAATTTTCAGAAACAAAATAGTTGTACTCACAATATGCAATGTATGCTTGCCCGCTCCTTCCTTTTGATTAATAATGGAAAACTCAATGGATGTATCACAGAACCACACATTTGATTCATTATCCATGAAGATGTAGAGAGTCATGGTCAAATCTCCATCCTCATCCTTTGAAGCGCGGAGCTCCCTAAACTAGGTAATTGTATAGTGATAGTCGAACGTCATTTTGCAAATAAAGTTGCACTAGCCAGCGCACCAAGGGAATCCACAAAGTTCATTGCTCATTTGAAAGTTCTTTTCTTCTGGAATTTCGCTCCATTTTTCGAGTCGGATCCGAATGTTGTTCTTATCTGTATATTTCATAACAATGTTCCACATATCGATTCAAACAAGGCAATCTCATTTAGAAGCGATAAAATGGTTTAGACTATGCAGAAATAACGAAAATTTTCAACTCACTTGCTTCTTCAGAAACTGACATCCTTTGCAACGATTTGCACTGTAAATAACGTTGTATAATTCACAAATTCATTTTACAGAAAACAGCCATAATCCCAAGAAAAATCAACAAGTTCTCACATGACGAACAAAACCACACTCAAGCAAGCAATCTTTATAGAGAACTACTTAGATACGCTGTTTGAGCGATTACCCGTGCGATTTCTTTTCACCCTGCGCGAAAGGAGAGACAAAGATTTCTCCTCTAGATAGTCGACCACCCAAGGTCATGGTTAATTCTCGCCCAGGGCTAATGAGCATTATAAATAACTGTGAGAAAGTATTGTTAAAATAATTACATAATACTTTGTAATTTCAAGAGAATCAATTTACTTTACTTTTTTTATTTTAAAAATACGATAATACATTCTGTCTATTTCGGAGAAGTCAATTCAATGTACTTCTTGAAAAGCATGTCCTTCGTTTCTTCTTTCAACATTCCAAAATCTGTACTCTTATTCAATTCGCGAATCAAATCAGCATTATATCTTCCGACGAGCTGCTCCTATAAAGGAAATTGTTTTGTGGAAATAATTTACTAAGAGTTCACATGAAGCACGAATAGATTGAATTTATCCGCAAGCCGAAGCTTCGTATGCATTGTCGGTCCTTTTGGAGTAAGGAGATATTTCTCACAAAGATCCATAATTGGCTGAAATAATAACATCTACTGATTCTATGATAGGTCCCAACTGACCATCATTTCGAATCGATCAGCTAACTTCATTATGAATTCGACGTTTTCTGCTGAAAAAGAAAACATTACTTTAGTCATTTAGATCTACAGAACTATGTAGAATTTATGTACAGTGTATTTCAGCTAGTGCTTCTCTCGATTGCTTGTCGATATTGTTCCGAAATATCGCTACCGTTTCTGTGTTGAAGATAGAACCCACAAGCTGTTAGAATTTCCAGAATAATGCATCCGAAAACACTAATTATCTATGGCAAAATAGCTCACCGGTCAACGTTTGTCCTGCTCGATACAGGATTCTTAGAAGGACAACGAATTGCTGGAGATTTGTTTGTTTGTTTGTTTAGCTGTTTATATAGATCTTCAAGAATTGCTCACATCAATTTCGACCTCTTGAATGTGAGTTTCTGGTTCTGTTGATTCTTTAAATTTTCCGAAAAATAGACTTTCGAAGTATGCAGACTGAGTCGCCAACAACTAAGCATCGTATTGATAATTCGCAACAGTATTGAAAAATAACCTGTTTGCTAACGAACAACTTTCTGTCACCAATTACAATAATTCCATCAGACATTGGGGAAGGGCTGAACGGATCGAAAATCCTCTTCTTACGAAAGCTGGAAGTGATCATTTTTGCAGTAAATTTTCAAAACCAACCATCTTCCGTCTCTGCTGTTCACAGTTACGCGTGCCTCGATAGTGAAACTCTCATTTTTTTACGATTCCCTTCAATTTCATATTATTCTCATGATAATATGATAATATTATAGCAACTCGTAGTTATTTTTAATTACCATGGCAGGATCTTCTAGAAGACGAGGTTGATCAAGGACAAAACTTATTCCATTATCACAATTTTCATGTGTGAAAATGTGCTTCTTAGTCTGGAATATTCGATTCACACATCGGCAGCTGTAGTTTTTACGCGGTAACAAACTTTGTTGATCTTATAATTATCTCCTCCTTCAATCTGACTGATGAGCAATATGTCTACAGAGACATCACAGAACCAGACATTTGACTCTTCATCTTTGAATGCATAAAGAATAATATACAATTGATTGTCTGCATCCTTATTTGCTCTGAACTTCCTAAAATTAAAGATTCGCTTAATCTAGTTTCTTAGTTATCTTACCACGGAAACCCCTGAATAATCTTCGTTGCTGAGTGAATTCCACTATTAGTCAACTGGCTCCATTTCTCAACTCGTAGGCGAATACAATTGTCATCCTCTGAAACTTCGATGGGTTATGAATTTTTCTGTCTTTTTAATTACATAAACTGGATTTTAATTATGCACGTCATTCAAGACATATTAATTACATGAGGAAACTAAAATCATACTTGATTGTAAAGAACTGCTCATCACTTGCTCGAATTTAGTGGGAGAACCTAAAGAAGCGAGGCGTCTCGTTTGAACTCAGCTGTTGTTACATCATGATTCCCGCACTTTCCTTGACCTAATTCTTCGACTAAACTTCGCTTTCTAACAGTTGCGAGAGGTGGAGAGGTAAAATTTGCATAGTACGGAAAAAAAATTGGCAATATATACATATAGTTCAGGGTCGATGCCCTTTCTTAGTTCTTTTCACTGTGTTAACCTAGGAACTGCGGACGAACGTTAAACAAGATTTTGCAGAATGAAGATTTATTTAGACCATTTAGACTATTTCAAAATACACAGAAAAAAGAAGACTAACAAGATTTCCTAGATAAAGTGCAACATACAGAAGGTCTATGCGGAAAACGAGAATAACCCGCCAGAAGTGCGCGAAATGCAACAACGCAAAAAATAGCTACCGTAATTACACAAACACAAAATATTGACAATTGGCTTTTTAACAAACAAAATAGATCAATCGATTTGATACGAAATCACTTCCCTTTCTCCTTTCTCCTTCATCTTTCTTTATTTATCGTATTCTCTATCCATTCACTACAAATAAAATTTTGGAATAACAAGGGAAGAAGCAATGTATTGAACAAATTGTGATTCCTCTTTCAGAGGGAGTCGCTATCTCTCCTCCGTGTCTGCCTCCATCGTCTCCCTTCGTCAATGTGATTCACAGATCAAATCAGTTCAATCGTCCTGCTCGGATCTCCTTGCCGATCTGAATGGATATCAGGTAGATCAGACCAACAACAGCAGAAACTGTAGCAAACTCGGTTGGTTCAGTGGACAACTAAGCTTTACCGTGGAGACACGCAGGGTGTATAGACGAGCAAATCTACGGATTTTACGGATAAATCTACGGAAATTCAAGCATATAAAAAGCCTAGCTGATTCAAATTAATGCGTGTTCAGGACCTCACCAAGCAGATGGACTACCTACAGAAGCAACTGAAGGAACACGAAGAAATCAAGTACTCGGAATGGTAAGTATACTCCGGATTCAATTGGAAGAATCGGAGTGATGACTCCCTGATTACGCGACTAAAAAATTCATTGTAGGTGTCGGACTACCCTTGAGTCGATCGACGATGAGAGTGACAACGTCGCACTGGAGACTGGAGGAAGGATTATGGTTTGTTGTATTCCAAGAAACGCTTCCGTAAAATTGGAAATCAAAAAACTTGTGTCATAATAGAGATTCGTGAAACGTATCCGAACCTCTGAGCACATCTGAGATGGCTTGGAATGAGCATGCAAATTGAGGTGCTCGAGCAATCGAATGGAATGCTGCACGTGAACTACAGTGATCGACTGCTGAAGATGATCAGAGAGGTGTGAAGAAATACAATGACATCAATCACAAAACACACAATAATATCACAATATAAGACTGAGTAATTGCTTTGCCAGGTCCGTCAACTATCCTCCCTCGGACTGACCATTCCTGCAAAAATCGCCAAAACGTGCGCTAACGGGGAGAAGTATCATCGATATGGAGTCACACTCAAGCAGGTGAGAATTCAGTGAACCCCGTTTGAATTACAGTAATCGATTGCAGATCGCTCACTTCTACAACACTGTCGATCAGCAGATGCTGCCGTGCCAGCAAGTTAGATTTTTACTTATAATAACTTAAATAACGAAATTAAAATTATTTAAAATAATTGTTCTATTAATACAAATAAGGCGCTAATGCTGGACGAGGCCCTCGCCTTCGAGAAACTCGTCATTCCTCAGAAGAAAACGGGCGAGAAAAACCATTGGATTAACACAGTATGTTTCATTTTTACTTCAAAGAGTGAATGATCCTCAACTCTTTGATATTGCTCAGCAATTTTTGTAAAAAAACATATAAATACTGAATAAAATTTTGAGGTAACGTGGGAGAAACCCGAACAATTGGACGAGTACATTCTTCAACTGAAGATGGCATCGGACAAATTGGCCAATCATAACAGGCGAGCACTTTTCCTGGCTGGTTTTGACCATCTTTCTGTTACCTGATGGTACTGAAATTTTTATCTTGTTTCCAAACATCAAATGGTAAGCCAATTTCCCCATTCAGACGTCTTCGCAACGCACATTCTCTCGTGGTCGATCGGGTCTGTGAATTGGCTGCCCTGGATGTACTGAAGGAAGTGAACAAGTGGAAGGAGGGACTGAATGTTATTAGATCTAAGGTCAGCATCGCTTTCAAATACGATAAATTTGTTGTTGTTTTGCTCGAGCAATACCTCACATTAGATATAACTCTGATTATGGACAATGCTTTGTAGATCCAAGAGGAAGAGCAGGTGCATAGTGCGAGTAAGCAGAACATTAGACCGTGGCAGCTGCATTGGGATCGACAGTTGTTCAAGGTGGGTTTGGCTCGTGGGATCGCATTTACTTGAGATGGGGTTTAACCTCAAACTGAGAGCCTAATTGTAGCACTAACCATAAGCAGCATAAGCAACCTAACAATCCTGTCCTCCTCAAGGGTAGGACAAGGGAAGGGGGAGAGGCACGGAACTGCAAACTTGGAGGCTCTTGGAACATAATCATGATTGAACGGTATTTTCAGGCCCTCCAACTTCAATACCAGTGGGGTCTCGAGAGCATTCACACGCAGATTCAACCGATCAACGTCCAGCTTGTCTTCGTGTACGATATTTCATTATTTTTTGCTTGCGCTTGAAGATGTTTCCATCATCCATTCGTCTGTATCACTCAGTTCCTCTTTACAGTCAGCAAATACTGCAGCTGCGTCCTCCGATGGAGGAAATTCGCATGCGATACTACAAGGAACTTCGTCGCTTTCTGGGAATTCCCGAGAACTTTCGAGGAGTGCTGTCGGTGGATGCGGAGGTATCGGTACTTTTGAGACAAGAACGTCATTTCTCTTCTCAAGCCAGGGGAGAAAGAGAGCATGAAGGTCATCATGACAACTTTCAGCACACATCGATCTTCGCTGCAATAATCGACCTGAACGCGAATCGATTCGATGGTCTCTACGAAAAGGCGGAGACTCTCCTACAGCAAGTGGCCAATGTCGGAGACGATTTCAAGGTTGGTTGTATCAGATGATTTTGCTCTAATGAATCATCTTTCAGAGCTGGGTGGCACTAGGACAGGTCGACATTGAATCGCTGATTGAGGAGAACTTCAAGAAGGTTTTTTTTTACTATCCTGAGGCTTTTCCTACAAAAAACATTTTTAGGCATCAGACTGGGAGCGGCATTTCAAGATGCTCAAGACGAAGGGAAGGGAGGCTGAGCGACTGCCGAGGTAGTAATTCGATACGTGTCTCTCTCATTTCGATTGCTTTCTTGTCGGTCACACTGACGATATTCAAATCTATCATCATTATATCACGCAATAGAATCATTTCCTCAGTGAGATCCGTTTCGACTGCATAATCGTCTCCACTGCACCGCTCAAGAGCACGATCGAGGAAGAATTGCAGAGGTGGACTATTCACTTCCAAATGTGTTTCAGCAATGTCATAAGAAAGCTTTTGTTGTTTTTGGTACAATTACTTATTCAGATGTCTCATCACAAACAAATGACTAATAAAAAAGAAACTTTCAGAGTAATGGACACGCTAATCTGGTCGCTTCGTCACGTAATGAACACGCAACTGCAACTGATGCAGATTTACCTCAATCAGGTGAGGGAATGAGCAACTGCCAACGAAAAATAAATACATTTCGCGAAGAGAAAAGCGTAACTAATACTAAGATAGGGTGGTAATTGTTCCACAACAAGCCACTGGTCGTCCAGGATAGTCTCGCCTTGCGACTGGCATTTTCCCGATCACAAAGTCCAAACTATTTGCCTCTACCTAAAGCTAACTAAAAAATGGTCCATCAATTGTCCATCCGTCCGTTCCTCTGTAGTCTCTAACCTCTAACGACAGGCAATAGCAGTTCTCTCCACTCGTCCGCAATCCATACAAGAAGTATCCGAGGCGAATGCGAAGCATGCCGAGTTTGGCAAGACGAAGAAAGAGGTGAAGGATTCTTGTTCCGAATCCTAGCACAATTGCGAATTCAGATGAAAGAGAAACTCGCCGTGCTGAATGAGCAGCAGAATCTGCTGAGGGCCGTTTCTGGTGAGATTTTATGCGTTGTATTCCTTTCGGCACTGAGCGCGAACACACCAATCTGATTGCCCGATCGGTAGTATTTCAGAGGGAATATAATGATAACAATGATCATGTCCTTTCAGGCAGTGGCGTTGAGCACATGGAACTAGTGGGCAAGCAGTGGGATCAATTCGATGTGATGCTCGACTCCCATCAAGATATGATCAAGGCGGAGGCTAGTTTTCACTTTGTAACAACATCTCGAACTCGAATTAAGGTGGAGAATCTACGTCAGAACGTCGGCTCCCGAGTGAACGCAGTGAATGATGAATCGGAGAAGTTACTAGCGAGGTTATTACTATATTAATTGGTTTATTAATGTAATATTATATATTTAGATGGAATCAATTCAAGCCGAAGAGCGACGCGCTGCAGGGCGATCGAGTGAGTTTCACGGGGAAAATAATATGATTAAAACTCTAAAAACATCGATGGTACCGTGATTTTTGGTGCACCAAAACAATGACAATAATAAAACATGTTTAGGATCTAAAATGTTGATTGAAAATCACGATTCCGTTTGTAGATAACGATGCAGAAAGCGATCGAGTTCATTCGCGAGAAGCGACAACAATTCGATGAACTGAAAGCGCACAGCGAGGAGATACGGTAGGATTCATATATTTATTGGAAAGCATCTACGTTGTGGTTTTGGGTTATGGGGATGTTTTTGGCGCGGACACCTATTCGAAAATCGTCATCTCAAGCACATTTCAGGAAGGAATGTGAGCAATTCGACGTAGCTGCTCCTCAGTTCACTTTCCTTGATGAAATGGAGACTGATTTGGTTGATCTTGAGAGTGAGTGACCATTTTCAGGCAATTAAATATTGGTAACAATTCAGACAATTGGATGCTGTACGAGATGTTCACTACTGAGATGGATGAGTTGTCCAAGGAGGATTGGATCGTCTTCAGGTATAACGGAGGATTAGGTCATGAAGGGAATTGACTCTACTCGTTTCACGAGCTTATCCATGAATGCATGTCTGTGACCAGTGATAGAGTGTGTGAAATGAAAGGAAGGAATGGCCTGCATTTTACACACACTCTCATGCTAAGCCATCATCCACCAACGAATAGTTTATTGGGAGGTGTGTATTCAGATCGAAGACGTATCTCTTCGATGAGTTCCTCAACAAATGGACGGAGAAGATCAAGACTGGCCAACAGACTCACATGAGTGTGAGATTGATGAAGGATATCGAGAGTCTGCAGGTATTGTATCAATTAAATACTATCCAGCATTAGACAGCTGAAGAATAGTTAACATTCTTCGCTGTGTCGCATGCATAATCGAAAGTTCGGATTGAAATTTATCCAAATTCTTCCAGGAATTCTCAACTGCTCTCAAATACTGCAGAGGCGAGCAATTGAGTGCCGATCACTGGATGGAAATGTTCAGATTATTGAAATTACCGAGGTAGATATGAAAGATATTTTTGAAGATTGTTCGTTTCATTAGATAAAACGGTTAAGTTTCACAAAGTAAATATTCGTTAGAAATGGTTCCGTCGATAATAGAGTAGGAGCTAGCCTTCACTTTGAAATAACACTTTCACTTCCAGAGGGACGACACTGGAGAAGCTGAAATTCGCCGATCTCATCGGAGTGAGTGCAGCGATTGTGGAGAATGTGGATACACTCAAGCAGTTGAATGCAAAGTAAGCGTATCGCAATTCCTAGAGCACTATCAGTTAGTGAACGAGCCTGGTTCTGCTCTCCCAGAAGGGCTGACGAAAAGAGCACGAATGGGATGAATAACTATGAGAACATTGCAGGGCCCAAGGCGAGGTAGCAATTCGCGAGGCCATTCAGGAGCTGGAAATGTGGTCGGCTCAGGTATTGACAAAATGGTGAAGTGAGGTTATTAATAATTTCCAGACTGAATTCGCCCTGTCTGACTACCGTCGATACAACGGAAACGTGATCAAAGTAATCAGAGACTGGAAGGAATCCATTAACTCGGTTAGGTTACTCAACATAATCGTTTATAATACTGATATTGTCTTCAACAAGTAGTCTTTGAAATGAAGAGAGTATCCTCAAAGAAGTGAATCATTAATCAGGTGCAAGACAGTCGAGCATTACTCCAATCGCTCAAGAGTTCGCCCTTCTACGCTCAATTCAGTGACAAGACCGGGATTTGGGAGAAACGGTAATCATCCTCAACTTCAGAAATTCCACACAATATTTTAAGGCTCGGCGACCTCGACCTTTTCCTCTCCGAAATGGTCGAGATTCAGCGAAAATGGATCTATTTAGAGCCAATATTTGGACGGTACGGAAATCCAAATGTCAAATTAACAAATCATTCTTCAGTGATGCCCTCCCATCAGAGGCATCCCGCTTCGCTCGAGTGGACAACGAGTTCCGAGCAATTCTCAATGGTACGATGAAGCTTAATTTCGGCACGAACCTGAAACAATTCAGATGTTGCTCGTGATGCTCGACTCGTTTCTCTGTGCAATCGATCTGGACTGAAGAATACGTTGGAGACGATCGTTGATCAGCTCAATCGATGTCAACGGGCGCTCAATCAGTTCCTTGAGGTATCCAGCTCAGTTGCAATTTTGTAATTGCCGTACCGAAAATATTCCTTTCACTGTTGCATGCTCACTTTGTGTGTCTAAACTGCGAGAGAACAATGGTAACAAAATTTGTTGAGGACAAGCGCTCTGCCTTCTCTCGTTTCTACTTCCTCGGTGACGACGATCTTCTGGAGATTCTCGGACAGAGCACCAATCCAGCTGTGATCCAACAGCATTTGAAGAAGTTGTTCCAGGTTCAGACTCCTGTCGTTAACACATTTATCAAGAGCTTCTTCCTCGTCTTGTCGGATGAGAATACAATTATCTATAGGGCATAAATCGAGTAATCTTCTCACCCGATTCCACTTCCATCACTGCAATGGTTTCATCGCACGGAGAGACTGTGAATCTATCGAAATCGATCAGAATCGTTCCGCAAGTTGAGGTTCGTTGGCTATTCTCTTCTCGTTTTCCCCTATTATCGTAAAAGATTAAAACAAGATTTCTTTCAGATCTGGCTGCAACAACTCTCGGAGGAAATGCAGGAGACACTGAGTCGATTGGTGTTGGATGCAGTGAGAGACTCGAACATGGACCCGGGCAAGTATCCGTCGCAAGTAAGTTCCACCCTTCCCGAATCAAAGTGAAACATTATTTCAGGTGCTCTGTCTCGCCGAAGAGATTCGCTTCTCGAAGGATGTTGAGCAAGTGGGAATCATGATTTTACAAACAAATTCGATCATCACTAAACCATCATTTCCAGGCTCTCCACTCACAACAGCTTACCAAGCTGCGCGCGACACTCGAATCGCAGTTGGACTCGTACACTTCATCTAATGTAAACACATATTTACGTTATTTCAATTCAAGTACTTAATTTTGGTTAAAACAAAGTCCCTATTTTCAGCTGTCCGACACAGTCCTCCAATTGAAGTTGAAGGCGCTCATTCTCGATCTCATTCATCGAATTGACGTTGTCGATCAGTTAACTGCAGATAAAACGAGGTATTTTTGCCCGCATTCAGTTATGTTTCACTGATCTTTCAACCACATTCGGTTGGGCTCATCTTCGATTTGTCTGTGATAAGTGACTTTTTTACGTTCCAATGATCTCTCGCTTCTCCGACCGACAAGAGAACATTGTGAACTGAGAGAGTCAGAGGATCATTCTTTATTCTCCAGTTCGACCTCTTCGTGGATGTGGCAGAAACAACTTCGATACTACATTGAAAGGGAGAAAGTCGTCGTGCGGATGGTGAACAGCGCCTTCCCTTACTCGTATGAGTACCAGGTATGATATCATTTTATGTCGCACACATAATTCTATTCGTGAAATGATCCTGCTCAATGACACAAAATTGAAAATCAACAGATAACAATGTCAATTGTCGTTGGAACCGATGAGTGATACCATGACGTACCTTGAAATAAAATTATGGCGACTCTTCAGGGCAACGCTGCGAAACTCGTGCATACTCCTCTGACGGACAAGTGCTTCCTCACTCTCACTCAAGCGATGACACTCGGATTGGGAGGAAACCCCTATGGACCCGCGGGAACGGGCAAGACCGAGTCTGTGAAGGTATGGATTCTGCGCTGCGAACTTCATTCAGATTTCAGATTCGTTTCACTCTTGAGAATCTGAAATAACTCACGGGAAATTGAGAAATGAGTTGTGTTTCAAGAGTTCTTTAATAGTGTGAGAGAATGATCTGCGGGAATATACAAAAATTTCTCCTTCTCACAAAACTATATAAATGATTCAGGCCCTCGCAGCCGCACTCGGTCGACAAGTTCTCGTGTTCAATTGCGATGAGGGAATTGATCTGCAGTCACTCAATCGGTAAGATCCACTTTACCATTTTCATTCCATCGTCTGTTATAATACCTCGAGAGCTTGCTGCACACTTCGACATGTCTTCCTTTAGTCAGCGCTTCTAGACGTCTATTCATCGTCTATTCTGAAACTTTTCTATTTTGTTAAATATTCTTCTATCAGAATCTTCATTGGTCTCGTGCAGTGCGGCGCGTGGGGCTGCTTCGACGAGTTTAATCGACTCGATGCTGTCTGTTACCTTCCGTTTTTTTATTATTTACCACATTGTAATGTCTTTTCTAAAATCTGCATTGCTAAGTCCAGAAGTATAGCAATATATCATTTGGATGAATGTTTTCAATGTTTGCATCTTCCAGACCGTTCTTTCGGCCGTCTCTTCCAAGGTGCAGATAATCCAAGATGCGATCAAGAACAAATTGCCCACTTGTGATCTGGGCAATAAAACGGTAAGTTTTAAAATCAAAAGACACCGCCCTTCTGACCCATTCAGATGTTCAAAAGCCAAAAACAAATGTTATAAATAAGGTTAATGTTTAGGTGCAAGTGAACTTGAACAGCGCTATCTTCATCACGCTCAATCCTGCAGGGAAGGGATACGGAGGACGACAGAAGTATGTTGTCATTCACGTTGAACAATGTTTCACTTATTCGCACAACAGACATAAAATGTAATTAGTTTCACAAACTGCTAAAGAATCGAATGTAATATATGCGATTGTTAGAGTTATGATTTGGTACTTCACAAATTCATTTTCAGACTTCCTGACAATCTGAAGCAACTGTTCCGTCCCGTCGTAATGAGTGCACCCGATAACGAGTTGATCGCAGAGACGGAATTGTTCTCTGATGGATTCAAACAGGCAAAGAGTCTCGCTAAGAAAATTGTCACGCTGTTCACGTTGAGCAAGTTGGTATTTATTATTTATACATTACCCCTAGTTGACAGAACCGAATACGAATTTTGGGCTGGAAGAAAGTAATGAATTTCAGAGAAATGTTGTCCGCTCAGCAGCACTACGATTGGGGATTGAGAGCACTGAAGACGGTGCTGAGAAGTTGTGGAGATTTGAGAAGGAATTCACCAGAGGAAAGCGAGAGGAACATCGTTGTAAAGGTATGTACATGCATCTCCAGGTCGTTTGAAAATATTCGGATGATATCTCTCGGATGATATCCCGGTATGCGGAAGAAAACGTGAATTATTGTTCTCATCCAATACAGTTAAATGATGTCCAAAAATGGTGGAAATCTTATACAGGCGCTGCTCCTCAACACCCTCTCGAAGCTGACGTCTTCTGATTCCACTCGTTTCAATGACCTCATCGTTGACATCTACAGTGAAGTGAACAAGGAGGGCAGCAGTGTGAGTCATCCCCTCACTTGGCATTCATTTATTCTGATCTCTGGAATACTTCAAGCCAGCAAACTTGATCTCGAAAAAGCAAACTTGGGCTACAAGGCTATTAGATTTATGAGTAGTATTACTATAGACTGGTTGACATGAATTCATGTCAACCAGTCTATAGGTAACTTTTCATGGTCCATATTTAGCGCTATTTTTTCGGTACATATTTTTCCGGTACAATTGTACAAAGAAACCGACATGCGATTTTCAAGGCTATATTTTCAAGCTACGATTTCCGTACAGCATTTTTCTGTACAAATGTACGAACTAGCCGGCATGCATTTTTTCATGGTTCATATTTTGCGTTACGTTTTAGGGATATAGTTTTCTGATACATTTTTTCGATATTTTCATTAGCAACTTTTCAAGGTCCATATTTTTGCGTTACGTTTTAGGGACATTATTTTCTTATCCCTTTTCGATCGGACATTTCCCATTTCCGATCCCTATCTTTTCACTTTCTTTTTCTTTTCAAGGGTATTTTCATGGTTACATTTTAAAGTACATTTTCCTTCCTCGATCCCTTTCCTTTCACTTTCCTTTTCTTTTCCCGAGACGCTTTTTTCCCGTACGAACCATTTGATTGATGGGTGAGTCACCTTGTACTTTTCGCTAACTTTGATTGATAGATGTCACCTTGTACTTTTCGCAAATCACATTTGATTGATAGGTGTCACTTTTAAGTTCGGCGAACCCTTCCCCTCTCCCTTTTCCGAGAGTATATATTTCGTCGCAATCTAACTCGTTCACTTTCTCGATCTCGAGATTTTCTTTGGGTTTTCTTTGGAGCAATAAAGAAGACTTATTTTTTCTTCATTTCTCCATTGTTGCCTCGTGGAATAATGTCTCAAGATTTGCAACCTAGCACTGACTACTCGTCTGAATCTGATCAAGTTCTAAAATTCGGCTTTCCACTCAAACACTTTAGGAACGAGGGACCAATGCGCAAAGATGTTATCGGTGGAAGAAACAAGAAGACCCTTTACTCAGTTTCTAGTTTCAGCTTCAAGAATATTATGGACAGTAATGCAACGATAGAAGAAACTTTGATCGAGGTTTTAAATAATTACATCGATGAAATTGTGAAGAAGGCCGCCGCTGTTGACAAGAATACTACTCTCGTTATGCATCACGAAGGATTACGAGAAGAAGGAAAATCATTTTTTTGTAATTTGAATAAGCATGTAAATGCAGGAGAGGCAATTATCGCTTTTATTGAACGTTTCGGTCAGTCTAATGATAATATAAAAATTCAGGATAATATTGGATTCGACCTTTGGGTATCAAATTAATATTATCCGTAAAAATGTCTCCACATCACTGAATAAAGCTATTTTTTAAAACTTACCTGAGAGACACAACATACACTGAAAACTTTTCCTTTAATTTTCTTTTTTCTTTTCAAGGAACTTTTCAAGGAAGTTAAATTTTCTGACATTCTCGGCCCTTTTGTCGAATTGACCTACCGTTTAATTGAAAGCTGTCATAACCTCAACGTTTCCCTTTTGCGATTTTCAAAACTTTCTATTGTTTTTCGACCTTACAATTACTAGCGTCCTACGCTCACTACCGTTTCGCAGCTCATGGCGAAGAATGAATAGACTTGACTAGTTTCTGCAAATATCCCGCAATCCATTTTCTTGGTTTGAGTTTACGATATCCATTTCCTTGAGCTATGAATTGATCTCACTTCTCTCACTTGTGCCATGCGTGGAATACAAATATTCGCATAATCAATAATCCGGAGTGAATTTTTCATTTAACCAAATAATCATACAAATTATACGATAAACATGTCTCAAAAAAGCATGCAGACATATTTTCTAGTTGCATAGAAGCATTTTCAGTTACAAAAAGGTATGCAGACGCATTTTTCAGCTAGATACTACCATGCAGACGCATTTTTCAGCTAGATACTAGCATGCAGACGTATTTTTCAGTTTCAAACAAACATGTAGACATATTTTCTAGTTGCATAGAAGCGCTTTCAGCTACAATCAATGCAGACGCAGACGCATATTTCAGTCTCAAATAAACATGATGACATATTTTTTAGTTGCATAGAAGCGCTTTCAGCTACAATCAATGCAGACGCAGACGCATATTTCAGTCTTAAACAAGCATGTAGACATATTTTTTAGTTGCATAGAAGCGCTTTCAGCTACAATCAATGCAGACGCAGACGCATATTTCAGTCTCAAATAAACATGAAGACATATTTTTTAGTTGCATAGAAGCGCTTTCAGCAACAATCAATGCAGACTCAGACGCATATTTCAGTCTTAAACAAGCATGTAGACATATTTTTTGGTTGCATAGAAGCGCTTTCAGCTACAATCAATGCAGACGCAGACGCATATTTCAGTCTCAAATAAACATGAAGACATATTTTTTAGTTGCATAGAAGTATTTTCTGTTTCAAACAAGCATGCAAACGCATTTTTCAGTCTCAAACAAGCATACAGAAATATGCTTTAGTTGCATAGAAGCGCTTTCAGCTACAATCAATGCAGGCACAGACGCATATTTCAGTCTCAAATAAGCATGCAGACAATTTTTCAACTAGGTACAAGCGATCTCGGTAACAAAAAATATACAGACGTGTTTTTAGTTGTAAAAAAACTATTTGTAATCTTATAAAAAGCTTATTGACAGACTAATACAGTTACTCATCCACGCTTTTGAATATTCCCATAGACACAGCCTTTCAGTCTCATCAATACCCACAAACATCAGGTAATGTCTATCACGTCTCTCCATTGGGAATGCTCATACTCTGGGTTCCTAGACTCCTTCCTCAAGTCGATCTCTAGCAATACGCGTTATAGAATATACTGATGCGAGAGACACAGGAATAGATTGTTACCTAAGATATCCCTTAATCCTTTCTTTAATAATAAACAAAGCCATCAGAAAAATTGCATAGACATATAAATTTTCCCTCATATCAGGCAATTCCCATGAGCGTTAGTTTTTTCTGATACGAATTCATATCTATATCAGCTTGTTAATTAGAAAATACCCGTTTTAATTAAACATGCTTTTTCTTTTGCCATATTTTCAATATCCAGTGGGTATAAATACAGTGAAGTAAGTGATCACATCCCGAGAGCCGTCTACTATGACTTTAAATTGCTCCATATGTCAAGCCCAGGTTGAAGATATTTCAAAGCATATGACAGAGTCACATTCGAAAATTTACTGTTCAAAATGTAACCGGTCATTTTCCTCGGCATTCTCTCGAAAACGACACGAGAAGATGCATACGCGATCGCTAACAGCTGGCCTAACGAAGGACTCAGTGGAGAATAAATTGTTCTGCAACATTGGCGTCTATAGAAGTCTAACAAATGGCAAAATTTCACTACGACTTCTATGATTTTTATTGATTAAACCTTCAATTATTAATGTTATGTGGATAAACTATTTTTTCTTCTAGAATCAATGAGTCTAACAAACGCAGTAAGCCAAGGGAAAGTAGATTCGAGTCTTGTGATAATTTTTTATTTTAACATTATCGACTAAAAAATAAACTTTCAATAAATTTGAAGCAATCATAAAAAACTCAAAAAATATTTTATTGTTTTCCAAAAGCGATAGAGTATGCATACAGGAAATGTATTGAAACCGAAAAATGCTAAACAAATAGGGTTTGAGGCAAAACTTGGGCAATCTGGGCGCTATTCATAGATAATATGGATGAGAAATGTCTGAAAGTGATGTTTATACATTGTTGAAGGTCTGAAACTTCTTGGAAATGGAATGCTATCGAATTCGTGTAATCAGAATGTCAAAATATTAAAGAAAACAAATGAATCAAAAAAGAAGAAAGAATTTAATGTGATAAAAGCGGATACCTAGTTAGGCGATCTGCATCTCTGTCGTCGTCCCTTCGCTCTCGCTCGCTTCACTTTCCTCGCTGTCATCGTACTCGAAAGGTTCTTCTTCATGAGCATAATTATATCCAAATGGGAAAACTTTCCCATAAATATGGAAACCCTTCTCATTGACCGCCTTGTAGACCTTTTTTTCTTGGACTGTTTTAATTCCCATAGCCTTTCGTTTAAGATTAATTCGCTTAGTTTCAATAAAAGTTCCCTTCTTGATCAAACTTTTAAATTTTTTAAAAGTCAAAATCTTCCTAGCTGCATAGTCAAGACAAATACCTCGAACCTTCAGCACATATGATATTTCTCCCGTCTTCTCGTCTTCCAGCTGCAGCCCGTACTGCTTGGCGCCACCGAACAGGGCCTTTTTTATAAGCTTGCCTGGGGTCTCGTCCACCAATTTTCCCAAACCATCACCAAGAAGGAATTTAAAGGGATTCAGATTCGGGTCTCGTGGAATTAAAGCTATGATACTATCAGTATCATTATATAAAGCAGCTCCATTTGATGCCTCGAGCATTGAATAAAGAATCAAGCGGGCTTCACTGGTAATATAGCAGGCCAAAGGGACGTTCCCGAAGGGACACGAATGAACCTCTTCGTCATTCATTGCTAGTGACACGATGAAGAGATCATTGTTCAACTTGTAGTAGGTTGAGATTTGATGCAGTTTCGTATCCAAGAGATCACCCATTTCATCTGCATCGCAGAATATCGTCTTCTTTACATTCGGATTTTGAGCGAACTTTCCCCAACTGGTGTTAAGGAGCATTTTTGATACGCTTCTTAAACTTGGATTATCTTGAATCTGATCTTCGGTGAGCTCAATTCCCATCGTATCCTTGTAGTTTTGCAGGCATTTCTTCTTATCATCCGCAGTCTTCACCCATTTCGGCCATCCACTGCTGCTAATCTTGACAGTGTAGAAAGTCTTGATGTAATCCTTGAATAGAGTATTGCTAAATTTCTTAAATATCCAAATTTCGTAGTAGGCGAGGATGACGTAGCCCAAACTCATGGCCTTCTGAATTTCCCTATGGGACCAAGTCCCTACTATCGATCTTTCATCATCCGTGTGATTGCATGTCGCCGATGACTTCTTTGAACCGCATAATTTACATAAACAAAACAGGAGCGTAATATTCATCTTGATTCCCAGAAGAGGATATCGAAGATGACGTGGTGGAAGGATTCTGACGTGGCCAAGTCCAGTGAAGTTGAATTCTCGTGAAGGAACCGGCGGGAATCCATCTCTCTTGATCTCTGCTGGGCCCACTGGCAGATCGCACGTAGACATGACTAAAATTGATTTTTATTGATTTATTGATTAGATAAGGAGGCGCACCTGTAGGGTAGAGTGAGTTTATGTCGTAGTAAACGAGCTTCTTATCAGGCGTAGATTTAGCGATCCTGGCGTGGGCCTCTGTTCTTCCGCCTTGCATTGAAGTCCTTAAAACGAGCCTGCTACTCTGAAATTAAATTATTAATTGTTTATTTTAATGAAAAAAACATACCTCGCAATTGTTGAAAAAATCTCGCATGTCCTTGTTCTTTGGCTGGGCTAATTCCTTTTTCACGTCACATTCCCACGCGGAGATTACTGTATATGCTGCTGACAACTTTTTATGCCTATCCATTGTCATTGCATACAGTGTTCCAAAACTCTGCTTGCATACTGTATTGATTTCATGAGGGGGAAAACATCGCACGTCTCCGTGCCAGAAACAGCCTCTGAAGCAGTATATAACGATGGCTCCATCTGATTTACGAACACAGTATCCATCGACATAAGTTGTGAGATCTGGAAGTTCAATTTTTACCTCACCTCCATTCTCAACATGCTGAATGTGTTCGCCAGTCTTCTCCATCTGCCATTTAATCCACTTGATTGCGATAGGACTCTGCTGTCGATTGAAGGAAAATCCATTGTCCGGGAAATTACAAAGGACCCGAGGTTTGATGTAATCACAGCGAAGAATAAAGGACGTGAATGCGGGTAAAGTGCAAACTGCAGGAATCGGATCCAATGAAGTTAACTTCATCATTGCATGGCGATATTCAATTAATCCCATCAGAAGAAGCTCCACATCTTTTTCGCAGTACGATATCAACTCTTCGTCAAACTCAAATATATAATTAGGATCGTGACTGTTGTACCATTTGAGAAATTCTTCTCGCTTCTCTTCTGATTTTCCATCAATTCCGTAGTACTTCAATGCAGGCATATGAGGGATTGATTGATGGAACCAACGTTGCTCGATTAGCAGAAAAGGGAACTCACCTTTATCATCGCAAGACTTCAATCCGAAAGCCTTCTTGAAATTTCCGAGTGCAAGAGGAATCAAATTAAATCTGCAATTTTTTAAATTAATTTATTTTAATTGCAAATTGGAAAACTCACGAGTCTCGAAGATAGAGTGTACATTCGTTGTGAACCACAGTTCCCGCAATCACACGTCTCCCATTCATTATCACATCCGGTTTAATTTTAAGCTTGAGCATGCCTTGAAGTAATAACAAATAATCGTAGCGACCTCCTGAAATTATAATTAATTAAATATTTATTCAAAATTATAGACTTACCGTAGTGAGCGAATAAATAGCTTCCATTGTGCTCCGGGCGGAATAGCCAATCAATAAATTCGTCAAAAATATGTTCCGTGTTACAGTAGCTGAATACAACCTTGTTTCGGCCACATTTCGCACAATCTACATTCTTGTTGAACCTTCTCACTTCGAAACATTCATAACAAGCCTGGAAATTAAATAATTATTTTTTTATGAAACAATTTACCCACCTTTTTGGCCACTGCGCACACGACTTGATGATTCTCCAAAAATTCAAAAGTGCCGTCCTCCTTCTCTTTTGATTGGGAACACTCGAGGTCGAATGCAATCACCTTGACAGTCTTCTCCTTCTCCCTGTATTTCTTCTTCATGGCTTCAGTGGGCATCCTTGTATAGCAGGCATGGGTTTTAATAGGCTCTACGTGACGACAACAGCGTAAGCAATATTCAGAAGCGCCGCAGACGTGGAATTCTCCCGGAGCAAAATTCTTCTTCGTATAAAATCGATTGCATAATTTGCAAAATTGGACGATATTACATCTACTTCCTCCATTTTTTGCTTTTTTACGGTGCCTTTCAAAACACATCATTGAGGGGAATACTATATTGCAATTTTCGCACTCCTGGGAATAATTCTTATCTATCGAGTTGCAAATCATATTTGAAATTCCACAAGACCTGCAAGTCGTTTCGCAACGATGACTATGCTTGAATCTCTGTAAACACAAACAGTCGAAACAAAAAAACGATCCTTTTAGAAGTTTGTCAAAATTTTTAGGGACATCGAACTGACCGTTTTGTGTGATGATTAGGATATTTCGTTGAGAAGAGCTGGCTCCACTCCACAGATGAAAGCAATTATCGCCTGTTACTTCAAATAGATGAATTCGATATGCATGACGTCCATGAATGTCGTTTAAAGATCGTTGAATAGCCTTGACATCCTCGAGATCATAGGAATTCTTAAGACTCATGCTGATTTCTGCAGCGAATCTCTCCACAAACTTTCGTTGGCAATCATTAATATTTGCTCTAATCTAAAAATAAATATTTTTTTTAAAGTTTCTTATTAAAATGGATTACTTACTGTTCGGTGGAGCCCATGAATTTTTTTGATATTGTCCTTATCTTGATCATCGATGTGTTGTTCCGATCCTTTCCATTTGAGATTGAAGAATTGAAGATCTGCCTTTACCTTAGCGAATACTGAAAATTCAAAGATTATCTGTTCTGTTTTCATATCATACACTTACCTATTGCTCGGAGAAGAGAATCCTTGTCGACAACTTTAAGCAATCCAATCATATTAGAAAAAAGTAGAGAGGAGAATTGAAATCGAGAAAAAATCTCGAGATCGAGAAAGTGAACGAGTTAGAGAGCGACGAAATATATACTCTCGGAAAAGGGAGAGGGGAAGGGTTCGCCGAACTTAAAAGTGACACCTATCAATCAAATGTGATTTGCGAAAAGTACAAGGTGACATCTATCAATCAAAGTTAGCGAAAAGTACAAGGTGACTCACCCATCAATCAAATGGTTCGTACGGGAAAAAAGCGTCTCGGGAAAAGAAAAGGAAAGTGAAAGGAAAGGGATCGAAAATGGAAAATGATTGAAAATGTAACCAGGAAAATGACCATAGTAACGAAAAAGAAAGTGAAAGGAAAGGGATCGAGGAAGGAAAATGTACTTTAAAATGTAACCATGAAAATACCCTTGAAAAGAAAAAGAAAATGAAAAGATAGGGATCGGAAATGGGAAATGTCCGATCGAAAAGGGATAAGAAAATAATGTCCCTAAAACGTAACGCAAAAATATGGACCTTGAAAAGTTGCTAATGAAAATATCGAAAAAATGTATCAGAAAACTATGTCCCTAAAACGTAACGCAAAATATGAACCTTGAAAAAATGCATGCCGGCTAGTTCGTACATTTGTACGGAAAAATGCTGTACGGAAATCGTAGCTTGAAAATATAGCCTTGAAAATCGCATGTCGGTTATTTTGTTCAATTGAACCGGAAAATATGTACCGAAAAAATAGCGCTAAATATGGACCATGAAAAGTTACCTATAGACTGGTTGACGTATGTATTCATGTCAACCAGTCTATAGTAATACTACTTTTATGAACTCACTAATTATCCTCATTTTCAGTTCGAACACTTCTTGGAGCCTCTCAAAGCAGCTGCCGAACAATCTTCACTAGTCCTCGATGATAAGAAACTGCAGAAAGTGAGATCGACATTCAATTTTTGTGAAAAAAATAAATGATCATTGAAGGTGTTCGAACTGTACGAGCAACTACGACAGCGAATGGGCGTCGTTATCGTTGGTTAGTCGGGAGAATTCCACTTTTTCAGCATTAAATAACCATTTCTCATAAGCTTGATAGCATCCCTGACATGTTGAAGTAGTCGCTGGTTCAGGTCCCGCCGGTTGTGGCAAGTCCACAACATGGCAGCTACTGCAGTCAGCGATGCTCGCAACTGGAGAGAAACTAGTCGTGATCCATTTCAATCCCAAGTCCATGACAAGAACCAGGGTACGTGGAATTTTCTTCTTGCATAATCACCCACCACAGTGCGTGAAATGAATAGACATCGTTATCCAATCGATCCATTGATTTCAGTTGCTTGGTCACATGGACTTGGACACGCGCGAGTGGAGCGATGGAGTGATCACATCGGCAGCACGACAAGTCAGTGGAAACTTTCTATATTTTGTCCAAAAGGTCCTCCTTGCATTGTTTCTGAAAATTCTGTCATTTCTCATAGGGTTCGTGAAACAAAACAGAATCGAGGGGACGATTCCGTTGGGTTATTCAACGTATCACTTCGTAGGTAACGAATGACCCGTCCACTCACACGTGGATAATCTGTGATGGGGACGTCGATCCAGAGTGGATCGAGGCACTCAATTCCGTGTTGGATGATAATCGATTGGTTAGTTCTTTTCGTTTCTTCGTTGACGGTTAAACATAAAGAGTGATGATGATTTTGCATGAAGTTACTTCGTACAGGATTTGGGCGAGTCGCGTGATCTTTGTGATTGACTTTAATGTTATAATGTGAACTTGACAGTTGACGATGCCTTCGGGAGAGCGAATTCAATTCGGAACAAACGTCAACTTTGTGTTCGAAACGGACAATCTCCAATTCGCATCACCAGCGACAATTTCGAGGATGGGAATGATATTCATCAGGTGAATTTCGTTTTTAAATCTCTTTTGACGTAATAAAGCAACGTTTCGAAATCGTTTCCATTTTCGCTCCAATTCGAGAAACATTTCCTTCCGATGGTATCTCCCCTCCGCCGCTCTCCCTCTCACCCCGTGTGGCGCAGGCGGTAAGACGATTGGCTGACAACCATTCGCTCGTGGGCTCGGTGCCCGCCGGGGGAAGGGAGCCGGTCTCCCTGATGGGCCCATCGTGGGCAAACCGGGCAATGGGGCCAGTTCCCAGACCTCCGACCGTCGTGGTTGATGGAACAGAACTTGTCGAACAACTGTCAACTGATCAAACTATCAAACTGAACAACGGAACAGAGGCGTATCAAGAACAATCGGGGAATCTGTACGGTACATGTGTGTTCCTGGTACCTGATTTTTGTTTTTGGGAATTGGGATCCTAACTTTATTCCATTTCAGCAAAGAAGATCTCGTTCCCTCGGACGTTCTCACGAAGATGGTCAAGGAATTGAACAAGTCGGAGGAGAACGTAAGCTTCCCAGATTCCGAATAGGTGAAAGGTTATTTTTTCAGAACAATCAGTCCGACTCGTGGGCGAAAGAGATCACCGATCGATGTCTGCCGTGGTTGGCAAAGAAGGTTGGTGATAACAATTTGTTACGTGTAGCTCCTTTGATGAGAGTACGATGTGTGGAGGGAGGTATTACCCTGCACGATGATTCTAGATCTGATGGGAAAAGGCTAAACATATTCAGGTCGACCCCACACTGAAAATCTCCACTAGTGGCTGCGTCTCGTGTGCGCTCGGATTGACCAAGTGAGTCACTTTTCTCATTCCACTCTTCCCATTTTATCGCCTCAAATCATGATCGATACTGAACATAAAAACGTATTAAGAACGGCTCGAACCCGCAGCGAATTCTGTTTGATGCTCTACAAAGGACTTCATCCTCTTGTGGCAGCGGATAATAGAAGAGAGTTAGCGACGCAGATATTCCAGGTTGGTGAAATGGGATGTGATTCAAAATTTTGATAACAAAAATCTAGATATAGTTTTGCAGTGATCCCGACAATCGCATCTTAATAGCAATAATGATCATCTCGTTTAGGGCCAGACTCTTCCCGGTGATCCATTCCTGCTCTACTCTGATTCCTCATCCGAATCCTTCTTGCAGTATCTCGACGATGCAGGTATCGTATTTATGATTTTCAAGGGCATGTTTCTAAATTCCAAGGCCCTACTTTTTACGAAGCATAGAAAAAATCGGTGCAGGGTTCGCCATCAAATTGGACTCGATGCGACACGATAGAAGGAGGCCGTTCGTACTAACAGCAAATGCACAGGCTAACAGAGATGTCGTGAGTCTCCTATGCCCAATAACTTCACTTCAAAGGATATGCCTTAGGATCTAACTGTAAATGCCAGGTCGCTTCCTGGCTACGGGAGAACAATCGTCAGCCGTTCATTGTGATTGGCCCCGATGGATGCGGAAAGGAGAGTCTCATTAGACTCGCGTTGGAGGTAACTTCCTTTTTTTTGAAAAGAAAAATTTGAGAAAAAATCACTCACTATCGATAAACTCAAATGTTGAAGGCTTCGTGAAGAATAACTCAATTTCGGCTTGAACCAAATAAAAAAATCTACACTTATTTCTCAGGTTGACAGCTCCAGCCAGGTCGCCATTCTTCACTGCAATGCGCAATCGAGGCAAGTTCTTCCTTTGTGTTTTGTGTAACGTACTTGCTTCCCCTGAATAATCAAGTCCCATTTTTGTAGTGCGTCGAGTCTTCACGAGGCTCTGCATGCCCATTGTGTGCTCGTTTCGTCAGCTAAAGGACGAGTATTTCGACCGAAGAATAAAGACAATCTTGTTTTGTATCTGAAGGGAATGAACCTACCGACGCCCGATAAGGTGAATCTCACATCTGTTGAATTTTTGTGGTTTTTAATAATGAAAATGTATTAATGATTATTTCAGCATTGCGCATCCACTTCAAATCTCAACTTTGAAACATAACTGAAAAATTTCGAGTCTTGATATTTTTCAATAACCTAATTTCCAATAAATCTCATAATGACAGAACCTTTATTAACGCGATAACTTTACATTCAGTACGGTACTTCCGAGATGCTTGCAATGGTGCACCAACTGCTCACTTACCAAGGATTCTACGACCCGAACTTCGAATGGATTGGCATTGAGAATGTTCAGGTAACGCAAGATGCGATGAATTAGGAAAAAACGGTGCGAGAGAAAACTGAAATTCAAATCAGAGCATTGATCTTATGGATGCATTTCAAAAAAAATCCGCAACGAAAGTGATATTAATTAATTAATATTCGTAGATCATCGGGAGTATGTCACTCAATGGAGACGCCAGTGCTCAGTCAATTCCAACTCGGTGAGCGAATTAATGAAATATAAATTATTCAATCAAAATCACAGTGTTCTGTCCCTGTTCCGCATCTGTCTCATGGACACTCCAACGAATGAGGATCTCAATCTCATCTCTTCTGCGTTCCTTACTCCGATTCTTGAGGTTATTTTGATTCATTTTAATGATAAAAACATTAAAATTAATTCAAATCGAGGCTTACATCAAATTCAGACCTCACTGAATTCTCCGCAACGAATAACGATGATCGGGTCGATGATGGTGAACATATTCAGCCAGGTAAGAATATAAACATTATTTTACATTATAATTCTAAGCGTTAAAATTGCGCTTCCAGGTCAAAACGACATTCAAGTCCACCGAGCATCCGCACTACGTTTTCACGCCAAAAGATCTGACGAAGTGAGATATTTTCATTTAATTTTACACGGAATAAATTCTAATTCATAGATGGATCGTCTCTCTAATGCGATACGAGCTCACCAGTGATCCAGAATTCGTCCAAAGAGTTCTTCTATACGAATCACAGAGGATCTTCGGCGATAGGCAAGCAACAGCTAACGTTTCAACAGCGACAAATCGTCTCTTCATTTCGCACACTCTTTCATCCGTAAGAGAGGCGACAATGTGCGAAGTTAAGAGATGTTTCCAGTATTTTAACCTCTAACGAATTCACATGTTTAACGCAATCATAATTTTTTTAACCCCCAACGATGTTCAATCAGGCTCGTTTCCACTGATGATAAACAACGATTTGACAATATTCTGATGGAGGAAGCCAGAGCCGGATCGAAGAAAGGTTTTTTTTTATTTTTTAGGATGTAATGTGATTGTCGGCGATTTGATTGGTCTGTGTGGAATTCTAACTACTTGATCGCATCGTGAAACGTATTTAGTTGCCAAGTATCTTGAATTGAACTGACAGGAAGTGAAGCGTAGTTAATAACTGAAAATACTCGAAAATTTCTCACTCTGCTTAAATTGTAATTTCATTGCAGACGATTCCGTCTTCGCATCTCAATCTCTCGCTGTCCACACGAAGGATTCCGTCGGAATTCCACTCGTCAGCATTCAATCTGTCGAGTATGAATCGACACTGAAGAAGGTCGTCAATCGATATGGTACGTGCCTCCTCCTCTAGATCTCTTGTTCAACTTTTCTTCAGAATTCGAAGTGGCCAATTTCAAGCTGCCATTGCTCAAAGAGGTTCAGGCCTTTGCTGCCAAAGTGGATCGAGTGCTCACGACGCCAGGTAACATCACATGCTGACCATTCTGATTGACTTTTGATGATGCGTCGTTATCAATAATGAGCCTATCCCAGGCGGCTCTCTGCTACTGGCGGGTCGAAGTGGTATGGGACGAAAGGACGTCGTTCAACTAATAGCCAACATGCACACGATGCCAATATTCTCTCCCAAGATCACTCCGACGTATCAGCAGAAACAGTTCGATAATGACATCAAAACTGTGAGCACTTTTTCATTGTTTAAAATTAACATGACTCTTTGTTCTGGCTTTGTAATGAGCTTGAATGAGTGAAAAAATAGGATAGCGGCATCGTCCATTCAGGCTATCCAAACAGCCATCACCAACTCGGAGCATGTCGTTTTCATCATCGAAGAGTATCAACTAACCCAGTCATCTTTCCTGCAGTCAATAAACTGTTTGCTATCATCGGGAGAAGTGCCCAGTGAGTCAATTCTAAGTTAATCAAAAAGGTATGAAAAATGGAAGTCCCATTCGAACGATCAGATATGTTTCATCGGTTAGATTTGATACGGAACAGCAGGTCAAAAACGATGAATTCATAGCTGGTGGAGTGACGAGAAATAAAAATATACTGCTTTCAGTTCTGAGACAACACTGATTTTCAGAGCTATTCGCGCCTCAAGAATTGGACGGAATGGCCACTCAACTGAGGGAGCAGTCGTCGGAGGAGTCGTTCGATGGCGATTTGCATGACTACTTTGCCTATCGTGAGTCCTTTCATTATTTTAAAATCAGTCAAATCTATTATTTCCAGGAACTCGCTGCCTACTTCACATTGTGATCATAATGAACACGGATAAGAGGTGGCATTTCTTCGAAAAATTTCGCAAATTAAAAAATATATTATTTTCAGTGACTTCTCCTTCCAACTCTTAACGAATCCTGCCCTGTACAAGGAGTGTACAGTCATTTGGAGAGACGAATGGAACAGTGACTCATTGCAGAATGTAAGCTTACTTTTTTGCATTTTTATTTTTCATTTTTTTCCCTTCACCGAACAAATGATGATGATGCCAGTTTCGTGCTTCTGGTTAGTGTATTTCGCTCATTTTAATATTGCGTTAAAGACTTGAATTCAGCTGCCCACCCAACTCCTTCCCTCCACGGGCGCTGACTCCGAACAAGTTGTCAATTCCGTTCCGCCTTTCTTCAAATCGGCTCCGGAACAGGCAAGTAATCAATTATCATCTCCCCCTCAACCATTCCGGTTCAGATCCCCTCCAAATACGTTGCATTCATCGAAACGTACGCTCAAATCTTCGAAAAGAACAAGAAGATGCTCAAGGGGAGGTTGGAGAGGCTGAAGGTAAACATTTAGAGTGATCGATAGATAATCGGAATTGTTATCTTAGAACGGAGTGTCCAAGCTGACGGCAGCTCGAGAAACAGTGGCGAAAATGCAGAAGAAAGCAGCGAAGAAGAGCAAGTTGCTGGCGGAGAAACAGGTGAATCATTGGAATGCAGTTTTTTTTTAGCTCGACCAAGGCAAATCCCCAAGATATTAGGAGACATCTTCAGATCCAAAGAACAGATTTCGGATATAATTGCAGAGAATGTAATTTGGATAATAGCTACTGAATGTTACAGGGTGAAGCAGACGAAGCCCTCTCAGCTATCACTCAGAGTATGAGTGGAGCGACGGATCAGAAGATGAGTATGGAGGAATTGAAGGCGACTACGGAGAAGGTGAGATTTCCTTGTATCTATGGTAATTCATTGAAAAATAATGTGATTTTTCCCCGTCAATCAAGGCTACGGGAGATCAAGATAATGGTGGTCTCATGATGATAAATCTTTCCAGGAAAACGTCAAAATCGAAGAGCAGAAGAAGATAATCGACGAGCAATTGAGTGAGGTCGAGCCACTCATCGCTGTGAGTTTTTTTACTCACAACTTCTTTCAATCCACCGTAACGTCTATCTTATCGAATGATTGTAAATTACAGGACGCACGTCAAGCCGTCGGCTCAATCAAATCAGAGTCGTTGTCGGAGATTCGATCACTGAGGGCTCCTCCCGAGGTTAGTTTTCAAGAAAATCTTGAAAACTCAACATACGATCAAAATCTGCAGGCGGTTCGTGACATCCTGCAAGCAGTTCTTCTCTTTATGGGTATCCTCGATACTTCGTGGGAGGCAATGAGAAAGTGAGCAAGAACGCCTTTGTCTTTTCATTAATTTCTTTTGATATTTGTGGAATGAAAAAAATGTTACCATTCAGATTCCTCGCCAAGAGCGGAGTGAAGGAGGACATCATAAATTTCGATGCGCATAGGATTACGTCTGACGTTCACAAGAAGGTTAGGAGTGCTTTGAGTAATCGATTATGGCATGATTAATCTCAGGTCTCGCAACTCGTCAAGCAGAAAGCTGCATCCTTTGATCCCAAGGTGTGAAGATTTACTTTAATGTAAAAGATTTTTCTATTGATAGCTATTCATTCTTGGCTTGAGAGTGTAAATACTACTGTGTTGGGACAAGCGCATCTTTCTCTTCATCTCAATCGCCCTCCTCATCTCAGAATGCCAAACGTGCCTCGGCAGCAGCAGCTCCCCTAGCCGCATGGGTAATGGCCAATCTGCAGTACAGTACCATACTCGAGAAGATTGCGCCACTGGAGAAAGTGAGGACCGACCTGCAGAAGTGAGTTACATTGCATTGGCTCAATTTATATTTTAGAGAACGACCAAATCATAATCGACTAAAAAACTAAATCGCTCGATATTGCGAAACTTATGCGAATCCCTGTTGCTGTAGCGATGTCACTTCAATACTCAATATGAAGAGCAAAATTAATTGAGACATTGGTGTATTCATTGAATTTAACATTTTGAGCCAATACAATGGTTATTTACATTGCACAGTAATTTCTTTCTTGCAGGAATCTACAGAAGGCGGAGAAGCAAATGGAGAAGATCTCTCAGGGGCTCGTGACTGTCGATCAGCAAGTGGCCGAATTGAAGAGAAACTTCGAAGTATTGATGAAAGAAGCGACCACCATCAAAGTTGATTTGGAGAAAGAACAAGATGTCATTAGGGTATGTTCTGATTGGATCGGGTTAGTGATGTGCTGATGTGTTTCAACAACTTCACATTAGAGTCTTGAGGTAATCGGGATTGATATGTCCAGCATTGAAAATCTATCATATCAGGTAGCCGGCACGTTGGTCGAGAGACTTGGCGGTGAATTCGAGAGATGGAATCAACAGATCGTCGTGCTAGAGAAGGAACTCAATCAGGTGCATTCTTCTCAATTATTTTTTCGATGCGAATGATTTTCTAAAATAAATTCAGCTCGGTCGCTTCGCTCTTCTCTCTGCCGCTTTCGTTACGTTTCTTGGCAACACATCAGAGCGTGTGCGACAGTACGCTATTCTTTCTATTAGTCCACTTTGTTACTTTTCACTGCTCATTGCAAATGATGAACGGCTCACTAAAAAATCATCCGTTCAGATCGTCAATGGATTCGTGGCGCGGTCTCTGTGGTGTCGATGATTTCGATTTCCTTCACTTCTGCGCCCCCGAGACGGATCTGCTCAAGTGGAAGGGAAATGGACTACCAGCGGATAATCTAAGTGTCGAGAATGCCGTGATTCTCTTCAACTGCATCGATACTCCACTAGTGGTCGATCCCACGGGGCGGATATCCAAGTAAGTAGGAGCTTTTAAATCGAAAACAATGGAACAATTGCAGATTTCTATCCTCCCTCATTCCTACCGCGAGCAGTCTCAACGCGGCACAGTCGGATCTCAGCATACAGGTAAGCTCTCGCTTAGAATTTGTTGGATTATAATTTTATTAGATCGAACTGGGCGTTCGCTTCGGAAAGACGCTCATCATTGAGGATGTCAATGAGGTTTTGAAAATTTTTCAGAACTAAACAAAATTTCTCCTTCAGATCGAGGGCTGGTTAGTGCCTCTTCTCCGGAGAGAGATTTCCACGCAAGGGCCGAGAAAGGTGAATTCGGTCACCAGGGAAAGTTCCCAATGGTCATTTTCAGATCGTTCGAATCGCCGACAAGCAAGTTGATTTGCACGATGATTTCCGTCTGTATCTCTGCTCGAGGAATGAGAATATTCAGGTGAGATCAAAGATCAATTCTTTGCTCACGTTTAACTTAAGATTCCTCCCCAAATCCGTTCATCGCTTACCGAGATCAAATTCACTACAACGAGAAGTGGACTGACTTCACAGGTGTGTGGTCTTCGAAATTAATGTTTTATAGTGCATAATTGTAATTTAGCAACACATCACGAAAAACGATGAATCACTGTACGTTAAATGTTCTCAGACGTTCCCATCTGCTTTATCATAATCAATTTCAGTTGCTCGGTCTCGCTCTCGAAATGGAGCGACCAGAATTGGAGCATCGATCAAGTGAGCTACTGAGACAGACGGAAATGGCTAAGTTGGAGTTGAATGAACTGGAGCAAGTGTTGCTGCAGGTGAGACGATCGTTATTTTTCAGCCGCGAATGTAAAGTTAATTGAAGAATGCATCATTCACTATTCTTAGGGAATTCGTGAAACTCAACTAATACTCAATCTTTATCAGAAATTAATCTAACAGACTGATCTTAGGAACTGGCCAACTCAGAGGGAGATCTTCTCGAGAATTCATCACTTCTCGAATCGCTTAACAAGTCGAAGGAAAACGCTGAACGAATTGCAAATTCGATAGAGGAGAATGAAAAATTGAGAAAATCGCTGAACTCGGTAATCATACCTATGTCTAGACTACAACAACTAATAAGTGTGATATTGAAGGAAAGAGACGTGTTCATTCCAATCGCCAAATTCGCATCGTCCCTATACTTCGCCATCTCAGAACTTCACACCTACAATAAAATGTTTGTTTGAGTTCAAGTATTACATTTCGAATACTTCTGGAATAGCCTTACGTCATTAGGAAGTCAAAAAACATTGAAAATTTGAGCCAATTCGACGGATATTTCAGGTACAGCTTCAACATCAGCACGATCATCGGCATCTACAAGAGAGTGTTCACCACTTGTAAGGTACGGAAGGATGTCAATCTTCGTCATCACAAATAATAACGAATAACTCGATTTTTTGCGTTGAACCAGCACAAACACGACATTTGCAAGTGTATTTTGTGCGTATTTGAAAAAAGTGAGAAAAATTTGTCACAATTTGACGTTCTTTTCGCTCGCGTCGGAATTTTAATTCGTCACTATATCTCAGGACACCTCGAACACCCGTCTGGAAACCCTAAGGAAGTCACTGAACTCGACCACATTCAACATCGTTTCTCGATCGCTGTTCAAGTCAGATCGGCTAATGTTCTCATTGAACTACCTACGAGCCATACAACCGAATCTCTTCGGGGAGAAGGTCAGTTTTAATGAAGTAAGGGATACTGATTTATCCGTTGCAGGAATACGAGTTCTTCTGTGGCACACTCCTCGACGGGGACGGTAGTTCGGCTGCTGGAGTCTCCGTAGCATGGCTAGATGATGAGAGCAAATTGGCAGCTGCGAAACTTCAGGTTCGAGATCTTCTGCGGCATTCACGTTATTCCATCAAACTCCTATCTTATACCTTTTGTGTGGATACATCATCATCATTTTATTCCTATCTTTCAGCGTTCCCTTCCCACTCTCTACCGCTCACTGCAACTGGATGATCAGGTGTGACCATCTACATTTATATTGCCAATCCATTATTCATTGTCAGGGAACATGGAGTGAGTACGCCAAATCAATCGATGCAGAGAGACAAGTGCCCAAGGCGATCGAGCAGAAGATTACGCCATTCCAGAAGGTTTGATAGTCAATTATGCAACCATTAGGGTTCGTAGAGGGAGAGCAGCATAAATATAATCTTTCATCTATTTCTGTGGAAGCTCGTCATTGTGCATGGTTTGATAGTGGAATCACGAGAGTTGGTGATTACTTACGAAATTATAGCACGATATTGAAGTGCTAATCAGAATGGGAAAATTGCAGGTGCTAGCCGTTCAATCAACTCGCCCAGATCGAACGTACCCCGCAGTCAGCAACTTCACGCTCAAAGGACTAGGTAAGTTATGATTAGATTTTTCATTATTCATCGGCAGGAGACAAGATATTGGTAATACAGTCCGGTCAGATCCCCACTTGAACATGGGTGTCCCGGGGTGTCCCCGGGTGTCCCCCCGTGTCCCCTCGCCTTTCCACGACTCGAGCTTTGAAAAAAATGCGTCGAATTGTTGAAATTCGAACTCCTCTAGTCCTTCCGCATCGATTCATATAAAAAAAAACAAAAATAAAAATGGTCTTGGTTTGAAGAAACAGTTTCCTGAACAAACAGGTATTTTTTGCGCACCATCTGGAAATACCGTAGTTATGAATTATTCTATTTACCGGCTCTGAATTTCCTGGTTGTGAATTAACTACGGTATGTCCAGGTGGAGCGCAAAAAATACCTGTTTATTCAAATAATTGTTTCTTCAAACCAAGACCATTTATATTTTTGTTTTTCATATGAATCGATGCGATAGGACTAGAGGAGTTCGAATTTATACAATTCGAAGCAATTTTCTCAAAGCTCGAGCCGTGGGAAGGCGAGGGGACACGGGGGACACCCGGGGATACCCGGGGACACCCATGTTCAAGTGGGGATCTGACCGGACTAGTTTCTCCGAGAGCATTCTATTGATCAGTGAAACACAACACAATTTGTGCAATCAGAATTTTCAATTTTTTGGATTTCAGGCTTCGAATCTCTCAATCCTCCTCCATTCAACATGGTCGACATCTATCAGGAGAGCGCTGCGACACAGCCCATCATTATTCTGACAGTGGCTGGTGCTGATCCGTCTAAGGTCCGCTTTTTTATTGCGCTGCATCCCCGTCCTTTGGCCCATGCATCTCCAACCTCTCCGATTGTTCATTGAGATTATCAACCCTTTCAAGACGAAATGCACTGCATTTAAATCTTAACATTCCATTGTTACAGGAATTGGAAGAGGCGGCACGAAAAGCGTCGTGTCCGTTCGAATCAATCTCACTCGGTCAGGGACAGGAGGGAAGCATGGTTGAAGCACTCAGAAGGTTAGAATCCCTTTTTAAGAGGCCTTTTTAGCAACATGCAAAACCGTGGATAGAATGGACGTTATTCATTTGAAAAGTCCCTGAGAGGAACTGTTTGAATAATTACCTTTTGGGAATGTTGCTTGGCCCAATATTCGAACAATCAAGAATAATATCATGTTCAGAGCCGCAGAGAATGGTTCCTGGTTGCTTCTGAACAACGTGCACATAATGCTCGCGTCTCTGCCACTCATTCAAAAGGTGTTCATTCTGAAGCATTCGATAAATTGAGAACATGAGTCACATTTCTGTCGCCTGCAGTACAATCAATACAATTCAGGAACTGGCAACCATCACTCCCAAGCCGGAGTTTCGGCTGTGGATGACCACAGAAGCTGATGATCGGTAACGTTTCCTATTCTAGGGCAAATATAAATACGATGTCTCAGATTCCCCAGTATCATACTGCAAGAAGCACTCAAGATTACGTTCGAATCACCTCCCGGAATCAGAAATAACATGATCAAGTTTGTACTCTTCATATTTTTCTTGCTACATGTCACTTAGCGTAAGTAGTCGTGCATAAAAATGGGTAAAGTCTACTATTTGACTTCAAACCAGCTCTTCAAAAAAGAATTTTGCAGCAGCTACTCCCAAATCGGAGATACGAATGGTCGTTCGATTCTCACTGCTCAAACAACGTTTGTTGCTGTCTGGTTGCATGCACTCATGCAGGAGAGACGATCATTCATTCCACAGGTAAATTCTATTTTCCGTCTTCTCCGTTTTGAACCTAATCTTCCGCAACCAACCATCATAACAAGATCTAAGAACTGCACAGTTAAAAATATGATTGTAGAAATGAAATCCAACTTTCAGGCCTGGACGCGCTACTATGAATTCTCGACTGCAGATGTAAGGATGGCGAAGGCAATTGTGGAGACTATGACACAATCTGGTAATTATATGATATCTCAACTTTGTGAAGATGAACCTCACAAAAAAACCCACTTGAAGGTAAAACTCACTAAAGAAATTCAGATGCTGTTGACTGGGCATTCATCCGTGGTCTCTACGAGTTCACAATCTACGGTGGTCGACTGGAGAACGATTTTGACTCGGCAGTGCTGAAGAGTTATCTGAAAAGGTACTTGATTTTTGATCGAACCCTTTGGATGAGATAAGTTTCACCCTGTCTACAACAACAACGTTTACAAGTCAAAGTAATAACAAGCCGGAGACTTTTTGAAAACTAAGCTCAATTTCAGTTTTGTATTTTCAGACTATTCAACTCCACGAAGATTCTCGGCAGGCAGGGGCAGGAGGTTGCTGCAGGAATTGAGATTATTCCAGCAACGAAAACAGAGGTTATTCAATTTATGATGCTTTATAATATTGAATACAATTGCAGGACTACGTCAACCACATCATTCGAGTACTTCCAAGTGGCGAGGACAAACCGGAGTTGTTTGGTGCGTTATTTTTTGATATGGAGTAGCTCGTTTATCACTCTCCTCATTTTCCGTGACAGTACCGTACAAACGGACTTTTTTGCTCCAAGATGCAGAAAAACGCAACTTTTCTGCGAAAAAGTGCGAAAGTCTGGCATTTCGTGCATTGTGCACCAATCAGGCTGAATTTTGGAATTTAAGGGTTTCTGACGATTGCCCACAGGGCACAATATAAGAGAACCCTGGAAAATATTTGGAAACTACCGTAATCGATAATGCACTCGTGGTGTAAATTTTCGTGGTGTGTACTGTGTGTTTGGTTTCTTGTGCACTGGTGAATATTTTAAATTGCCTTTTTTGTATTTTCTGATTATTAAAAAAAAATATTTTTGTTCATTTTCGATTCCATTTGTGACTGCGGCCAACAAAGTGAAAGGAACGATACATTGATCACTAGTTGAACCACTGAAATTGGAAAATGAATATCAACAGAACAACGTAGAGAATGGAAACGAGAAAACATTTTTTTTTAAAAAATTAAAATTTAAAAAAAAAGGCAATTTAAAATATGCACCAGTGCACAAGAAACCAAACTACAGTACACACCACGAAAATTTACACCACCAGTGCATTATCGATTACGGTAGTTTCCAAATATTTTCCCGGGGTCTCTTATATTGTGCCCTGTGGGCAATCGTCAGAAATCCTTAAATTCCAAAATTCAGCCTGATTGGTGCACAATGCACGAAATGCCAGACTTTCGCACTTTTTCGCAGAAAAGTTGCGTTTTTCTGCATCTTGGAGCAAAAAAGTCCGTTTGTACGGTACCTCCATGACAGTGAAATGAGCACTGATTGGGAAATATGGATTGATAAATCCTTATTTCAGGACTTGCGGCGAACATTCGAATGGCGTGGATGCGATCGGAAGCAGAGAGAACGATCACTTCATTGAGGATGCTTGGTCAATTTACACATTGCGCCATCACAAAAAAACAACTTCCTCATTACCTATTAAAATTCCGATTAACGTCCCCTTTCCCCTTTCAGACTCCGGTAGCAGTACCTCCTCCACATCTCAATCCTCCCAATGGGCTTCCGTCACGAATCCACTCCTTGCACATTGGAAAAGACTGCTCACGGGTTCCGATCTGCATACGAGGTACCATTCAGTGTCTCGATAAAATTTGCAAGAATGTGGTTGCAGAAATCCCGAGGCCGGCCTGAAAGCGAGCGTCGAACCACTGGCTCAAGTGCTCGCTTTGGAATTTAGTTTCTCTGTTACTGTGGTGGGTGCACTAACTCGACGTGACCTATTATAAATGAGCATGAACGACGAAAATGAAGATGATTTCAGCTGCAACAACTGCACAACCAACTGACACTCGTGAATCGAATAGTGAAGAGTATCATCAAGGCAGATAAGAAGATGGAAGAAGTTCTCAACAGTTTGATGTTGCATCAGGTACTGGTGTCAATGGGACAGAGAGAACGAAGAATTTCCAGACTCCCGACGATTGGCAGTTGATTTGGAGCGGACCGCGTGATCCATCCGAGTACATGTCCACGATTGTCTATAGGACGAAGTGCACTCAAGTTCGTAATTCAGCCCACTATTCAGGTATCATCAAAACGATAAAATCGTTTCTTTCTGTAGGATCTCTACCACTCCGCTGATTCCTCGCAACTGCTACAGAAACCTGTCAATCTGGCCAAACTCTTGAGACCAAAGACACTGCTCACGGCACTGAGACAGATGACTGCGAGGTAAAAAAGGATACGGTTTCTGGATGAAGCAATGAATTATTTTCAGGAAGCAAAAGGTCGAGATGGACACTCTTCAGCTTCGATGCTCATGGGAAGCGAGCAAGGCTCCCGGAGCTATTGCCCTGACTGTGACTGGATTGCAATTGCAGGTACCTGATGAATCCGAAGAGCGCTCTGATTCATGAATTAAATGCGCACTTCCAGGGTGGTCTGTTCGAGGGAACCTACGGATCGACGCTGAAGTCAACGACTGAATCCTCTCCGTCCTTTACCACTGCACCGTCACTTATTCTCGCTTGGAGCGTACGCTTTTGTAATGACTAACGTAGCCCAACAATTACTCAATTCAGAGTGAACCATCAATCTACACCGACGACTCTTCAGTTTCCGTTCCGATCTATTCGAATAGTGATCGATCCGAACTCATTGCTACGGTGCAAATGCCTACTGATGATCCAGACAAGTTCTCGATAGCTGCTGTTGCACTGTTCATTAAATAATTAGCATTTTATTTATTGCTCTGTTCTGGTTCTTTATCTGTGATAACTCCGAGTGTTTTCATGCTTTCATCCATGCAGAAAATGTGATAAACCCGCTGTGTACTCATTACTGTAGATTTAATCACAAATCACTATGCACGATATTCACATATTTATTGCATTAGGAAATATTTCTAGCATTACTGCAATCAGGAGAAAATGGATTCTTTCTTCGAGTACCTATTTACTTGCTCAATGCGAGAACTTTCTTCAGAAGAAGAGTATTGAGACAACCCGAGAATTGATCGAATTCCTTAGTCTTCTGAAAAGCGATTCCATTTTTCAAATTCCAGATCAAGGCTGTAAACAACATTTTCTTGTTTGTTACAGTTCAGAAAAGGCGAGAAAGTATAGAAAGCACCGTTAATTTTTTCACCGATCGGTTTCAATCCAAGATCGCGCACCTCGATGGCCTTTACTGCGGCCACAGTCGTGATAGAGGCCAAACAGTGCATCTAAAGATAAGATTAATGGGATAATTAGACAGATGAAAACCTTGAGTTCCTCTAGTCGGAATTGATCTGCGAGAAGGAATTTCACATGAATCGCAACCTTCTTCGTATTGATGAGATACTTCTCAACCTTGTCCATTGCACACTAAATAAAATTATTTAATATACATATATATATACATGAAAAGTGACTAATGTCTACCTGAACTCCGAAACGATCAGCCAGATCGAGAACAGATTTGTACGTGTGAACTGAAATTTTTAGAGTGTCTTCTTAATTTATTCGATCAATTTTGTATCTGAATGTAGTTATAATGTATAAATAAAAGCACGCCCAAATCAGGAACACGCTATATTTCAAAATGTTCAATATGAAAAAAGGAAAGTTAAAAGACATATTCGTAGGATAAACGATGTGAAGGAAATTGGTGAAATCCTCAACATAATATATAATTTATTTGAACATGCATGTAGTTACCTATCTATGATATTTTCTTTGAAATTGTCACGATCTATCACGAATTGGATAGGATGTTTGGCTCACGATGTTTTTTATCCACGAAATCCTCCTCTTCTCGCTCATGCGTGACCGTACCCATGCAAATTATCCCAGCATTATAATATGTCGGGAAACTGTGCATAAAAAATCTTCTTCTTGGCACTAACCTACGCTGAAGAGGCTGATGCGCTAAATAGAATCTGTCTTTGCAGTCATATCAAGCTTGCCATAATCACATGTTTATCTCATTAAAAGACATTTCTCGCACTACTACTGCAAGAACGGATGAATTGGCCTAATTGATTCTTCCTTTGATTGATCAGTTGAGCAAAGCCAACAATTTCTTCAAGAGCATACGATGAATGTGATCAGAGAACTGCTCGAATTCAGGCGTCTTCTGAAAAGGAAACAAATTGACGTCATCTATCTCTCATCCGTTAAACCTGGAGACTCTTCATTGCTTCCGATGTGCCAAGAGATGCGAAACAGTGCATCTAAATTTGCATACTCAGTACTAAGGTCACCAGGGGGGGGGTATTTAAGGCATACTGTATGAGGGAAAATCTCAAAGAAATGAATAAGTACGAATCAAACGCAACCTTTAGATTGTAGAGGTTGAATTGATCTGCAACGAGTAACTTGACAGAATTCGTCACTTTATCCGTCTTCAATAGGTATTGTTCCACTTTGTCGGAAGCATACTGAACTTTTTTTAATTTAATTAATCCCTTCAATGCTAATACACTTCATCATAAAATAATGGTGGAGTGAAAAAAAGTGTCTACCTGGAATCTGAAACGATCCGACAGTGCGACAACGTTCCTGTACGTGTCTACTGAATAATTTTCTTCATTAATTAACTTATCATCCGCACTTTTGAACTTTTGAAGGCAAGGTTATTTTTCATAAAAATAACCTGTGACAGCCTTATTGGTTGGAAATGCTATCAGGAGGAAGTTGTGGAAATCCTAGAAAAATTATATAATTGGAAGCAGTGCAAAGAGAAAATAATACATGAAATATTTTCAATAATACCGTCAATAATGAATAAATAACCTTCGCGGTGACATCTCCTAACTCAATTTCAGATTGATTCTTCTCTTTAAATGCAGCGTAGAAGAGAGCAGAGAAGAATGGAGACTGGGTCGAGAGATACTGAAAGCGAATCATTTCATTTCAATTTCAAGAGACTGATTTTTACCCCTTTCGATACGTGAAACTTGTCTCCTTCCACTCGCAGAATAATGTTATCCGTTATCTCTTGAGGTTGAGAAAAATCGAATTCGACCAACTCTCTAAAGTTATAAATTAAGTTATTGTAGCACAATATTGTTTTGTAAACAAATATAATTCAATCACTTGATGCCATGAACAGCCTCCACCGAAATGTGTGCTTCGAGTAATATTTTGTCGTCTTGTATGTATCCCTGAAATTACCGTTTATTCTGTTTTGCTGAATTATTTTTAATCTGGAATTATGAAGAGTTGTATTTAAAGAATGAAATACGGAGTGCAGAAAGAATTATCTGCATATATCATGATTAATTCATAAATATGTAATTTATTGGCATTTGAACCAACTAACCTTTCCCACATCCAAGATGTCTGCGAAGGGAATCAATTTGATACGTCCCCAACTCGTATTATCGTTATCGAAGCAGCTGAGAACCTAAAAAATAATTTTAAAAATTTTGAGTTCTTTTTTTCCTGTCTCAGAAACTTATAGTTGACATTAGAGTGCGCAATACGGGTCGCCGTCTCTTCATTCCGCACACTCTCTCCCCTCTCTGACCGGTGACAGAGTATGGGAAATCAAGAGACGATTACCCGTATTGCGCACTCTAGTTGGCATAGCGCAATGAATTTCGCGTTAATAATTTATGTGTATCTCTGTTTGCAAATATATAAAATATCAAACATAAACCTCCATAGTTGTGTTATTGTCCGTGTTCCCCAATTTTTAGGTATTAAAATATATTTTAAAAGTATCTAACATTCAAAGTTGCGTTCTTGTTCGTGTTTTGTCTGTTGACGATGATCAATTTGGACTTGTGCTGCACACTCCACAGAGGGACTACACTGTCATCATTGCAAGTGAGAAACATCGAGAAGCTTTCACCGTTGTCTGCACTCGATTTTCGCATTATGAGATTCCTGTAAGAACAAAATTAAGATCTTCTGTGTTTGGGTCTGGATAGTAACCGAAAGAAAGGCCCGAAAAAATATAGAAGAGCTAACGAAAAAGAATTGAATGAGCAATGTTTAGCGGTCGATTAAGCTCAACTCTACCTAGTATATAATACATCTCAAATCTTTTTACTCGTAAAAAGGATCAAGCAACTGACCAAGGGAGATTGGCATGGTAGTGAATCGGCGAATGACGATTCTCTCCGGTGAGCTCGCTGATTTTATCGGCTTCCCAGTGAATAACGAAATCCTTGCCCATTGCTAAACTTTGATTATTAGTCCACTGAAAATTATAATTATATCTTGAAAATATACTCCCAATACTACGAAACTAACTGTACAACGTTGCTACGCAATTTCGAAGCGATCGTTGACCACTCCCGAGAAGAGCGAGCGGACGAAATGAAAAAAAGGAAAGATATTTCTCATTATTCGAAATCAATTTAATTAAATTTGTTATTCAATCAGAGAACGTGCAAAATTGCATGTCGATCGAACGCTTTACGGGATTTTAGAATACTTTTAGATAAAATCTCAATGGCAATCGGAAGATATCTTCCATTCCACTCGTAGCTGATTTTTTGACGAACGTTCTAAGGGGGGATGGATCCGGGTCTGAGGGCTTTACTAATTAGCAAAACCTGAATCCTAAACGCGTTCAGGATTTCATGTCGGTCTCTCAGACTGGAGATGAAACTCCTAGGAGTTTGTCGGTTCCCTTCACTATCCCTGTTTTCCACTGGTGCGTTTCCACTAGAAATTAAATCTGTTTGTAACCGGTATGTCTAGAAATATCAACGGGGTGTCAGATCCCGGGGGAAATGGGGCTAAACCAACGGGTTGTTGTTCCACTCTCCATCCTACAATCCTCATTGTAAACACACAAAGACTGACACTGTCGGACGTTTATCGATTATGAAATTCGGCCAAGAGAATGTTTTGACAGATAAGGATGTTTCTTCAATGACTACTTGAGAAGAGTGAGCACTCGTTCGAGGAGCAAGTGATTCATCGGACCAGAGAATTCCTTGAATTCGGGTGACTTCTGAAAAGATTAAACTCAGTTGAACTACTCAAAAACATAATATATCATAACCTGAATGCTCTTCACAGCCTCAGCAGACTCGAATGAATTGATACAGAACATCTAAAAGGAGCATATCAGGACGTTAATGGAATGAAGAATCACCTTGAGCTGTTCCAAATTGTACTGGTCTGCGAACAAAAGTTTCTTTTCAATGGGCACTTTCTTTGTCTTGTTGAGATACAATTCGGCCTTATCCATTGAACACTGAAAAGGGAGAGTAGGACGAATGTTATCGTATCGTGACCGTAAATAGGAGGAAAAAATGTGAATAAATAACCTGAACTTGGTAACGGTCGGACAACACGAGAATGCTCTTGAAAGTGTTTACTGCAACATTAAATAGCCAATAAAATATACATTAAATACAATACCGGTAACAGGCTTATTCGATGGGAAGACAATCTGCAGAAATTCCGCAAACTCCTGTAATCAATTCTGAAGGAATGTCAGATAAAATCGAAAAAAAACTCTTAAGTGAAGGCTCAATAAATGTAAGAAAATGAGGAAAATTGTAAATTACCTGAGCGGTGACATCTTTCAATTCAATCTTGGACTGTTTCTTCTCTTTGAACGAAGTGTAGAAGAGGGCAGAGAAGAAAGGGGACTGAGTCGCCAGATACTGAAGATACTTTCAACGAGCATTAATGAGTACTGCTCAGCTTACTCCTTTCGATACATGAAACTTCTCTTTTTCCACACTTAGAATGACGTTATCCGAGGCATTCAGAGGTTGAGAGAAATCAAAGTCAACGATCTTCCTAAGGTAAAATTAATCATTTTTCGCAATCGGGTTGTAAAATATGCAATCAGAAAACAAATAGTGGTGTATACTTGACGCCGTGAACCGCCGTCACATTGATTCGTGCCTCCATCAACACTTTGTCGTCCTGGATATACCCCTGAAAAATGTCACGGTAGATTCCTGGTCTTGAAAAAAAACTAACCTTGTTCGCATTCAAGACTTCTGCGTATTGAATGAAACTTCCATCTCCACACCACGTTTTAGCATTAGTAAAATCGGCAGTGGACTAAATTAATTAAAATTTAAAAATCGCTTTTTAATCGAACGAAGGATGAAAATATCCATCCGTTATCGCAGAAAATTTTGATAGTGCATACATGCAGATGTAACATGGTGATCTTACTTCGTAATTCTTGTTCATTGCAGAATCCTTTCTGTTCACCAGGACCAGTTTAGACTTGTTCTCGACTCTCCATAGATCGTAAACTCCATCATCATTACAATCAAGGTAGGCGATCAAGTATTCGACGTCGTCATCAGTCCACTTTCGCACACTCATTTTCCTTCAAATTTTCCTTCGCGTTTCTATCAATTTCATTTTTTCACACAAAAAAGGGCATCGCAATGCACTTGTCGAACAAGTGATATTTTTTTACGAAATATCAGTAAACATACCAAGGCACATTAGCATGCATGTAAGTGGGCGAGTAAATATACGTGTTTCCCATTCGGCTCACGTTGTCAATCTCCCAGCGAATTACGAAATCATCAGCCATTTCTGAATACTTATTTGAAATTACTTGTTTAGTTCAATGACCAACCTTTACAACGTAGAATAAACGCCGACCACTCCCGAACGGACTAAAAGGGGGAAATGAGAAGAATGAGTAGATGATTTTTCCAATTGATCGAACGAATAGAATTTGAAAATATGCAAAATATGAAATGCAATACCTTCAAAATATCGTAGGCATTCTTACTTCAAGCAATCTGCTGTCAATCGAAACACTTGGTGATTTCATTGCTCTTCTACATAAACAATAAATCTATTGTTGAAAAAACGTTTCATCAATGTGGAACAATTGGCAAAAACCCGAACGGAATCAGCACGACGAATGTCAAAACAATAGTGATTAGGATGTACAAAACAAGGTATTCATACAGATATCATCGTGTCTAACCAGGGTGAAGGGATGTGCAGCAAGGGAATGAACAACAAATCGAATGAAATACAAAATAAAATGTGTGAAGTGTTTTCAGGGTGTCTCATCCCTTCGTGATCCCTCCAAAGACTCGTATTCTCTCTCTAATTTACTCAAATCTCTATACTCTCCGTACTCGCTTCCCGTATATGCTGCATCGATTGGCCACTCGTGGCACTTGCATAGGGAGGAGGTTGAGATGATCGACCCGATTGAGGTTGTTGTTGTTGTGGTTGTTGAGAGTGTTGAAGTTGCGAACTGGCGACGCCATCGAAGGGAATTGCCCCACGAGCGAAGGGAGGACGATGGGATTGAGGACCACGATTGAGGGAGCCTTGACCTCCTGGAGATAGAAACAGATAGTTGATACATTCACATTGATCTTATTCTTTATCTCGAATGTCTTACCCGAGTCGAAGAAATGTCTGAAGGTGAACTCATAGAAGGCTGGATTATTGGGAGGAGGCGCACGGAGGGAATCGAAGGGAAATTCGGCTAGCTGAAAAAAAGTGTTTCAATCGACGCTTAATTCGGCCTTTAGCTCTACCGAACAGTTTTTACATCAATAAAATTTTAAAAATATAAATATTTCTCAGATTAGAAAATGATTCGCCGTTCCATTGGTTATATCGAGAAAAATTACTAACCTCGAGTGGTTCAAAGTTAGAAGTGTCTTCATTATGGGCGATCTGTGGTTTCCACACTGCAGTCTGCTGACGCAGAGTATCGAAGTTGACATCCTGCGTGATATTCACATATTCGAAAGTCCATATTCAAAATTGTATGATGTTGCCAAGGAGTACTGTTCGAATGTATTTCAAACAGTGAACAAGAAAGATGTAAGCAGAATCAGGTAATATCTGTCGATTTCTGTATGAATACTATCTCACTTTGAACCATGGATGTCCCTGTACATCAGCTGCTCCCTCATCCTTTCCCAATCGAGAATTCTGCTCGGAACAAAGATCTCGTATGATCATGATACACTCGTCGGAGAGGGTGTTGTAGCCTGAAAGGACGATTCAGTAGATCATTTTTCTTCATAGTTCAACTGCAAAATCACACTATCTTTGTATGATAAAAGAATCGAAGAAAAGAGATTAAGGGGAAAATAATTACCATCAGCCACAGGCACCCTCTTGTACAGCTTCAGTTCGTATCGATGGTTTACGATCTGTAATGGTTATTTTCTATTTCGATGCTTGATCAACATCTGTGCGGGCCACTGATCGATTCTTTGCATTCGTACTAACCTTCGATTTGATCTCTTCATCATCATACTCGGACGAGAATGGCGCTCTTCCATACACCATCTCGTACAGAATCACTCCCACCGACCACCAATCGCACAATTGCGTGTGACCTGCAAAGGTATTGTTAAATGCGATAAAATGTCAAAACTATGAAAATGTAATCGTACCAGTCCTCAGGATGACCTCAGGTGCCATGTAACTCGTCGTGCCCACAAGAGAATGCGCCTGATCGCGCTTCTTCCTGTGACGAGCCTCCAGAATCTGTATTTTACGTTTTTTTTTTTGTTTTTTTCACTAATTAATGCGAAATTCAAATTCAGAAGTTATCTCACCTTGACCTTCGCACTATCGGCGGATCCATTCACTTCCGCATTGATCGTCAGCGAATCCTCTCTCAAATGACCCGGACGATCGTCATTCTCCAGTCCGTAGTATCTACAAGAATACGATGAGTTTCACATAATTCATATTACTTACAAATAGGGTGCTCGAACGATTTCGTTGTCTTAGACATTCTTATCCACTCATAATATGAGATTCTCTTGATGAACACCGAGGGATCACAACGGAACGACACGCAAATGTGAAAATGTCTCACTTCTTATCGTGAGTCCATCTCAATCCCGTACACAATCCGAAATCGGTCAGTTTCAGATGTCCCTCCCGATCGATGAGAATGTTGTCGGGCTTGATGTCCCTGCAATAAACTTTTTTTCGTTTTGTACCTGTTTGTCGTTACTTTACGCGTTGAAAATGTTACAGTCGCACTCGTTGGGGCGTGTTATGTTTTTTTTGTAACTACCTGTGAATGAACCCGAGCGAGTGCACGTAGTCAATGGCAACTGTGAGCTCGGAGATGTAGAACCTAAAGAATATTTATATTTGCTTGCAAAAAAGCATGTGCTGCCTTCAGAACCTACAGTTTGAGCCAAAGCAATGACACTGTTCACGGCATACGATGATGAAGAGTACTCACCTCGCTTCCATCTCGTTGAACCATCCCTTCTTGATCAGCAACTCCATCATATCGCCGCCGGGGACATATTCCATTATGAAGTAGAGGCATCTGAAAAATCATTCATATTATCTATATGTGACTATCTTTCCCCTCGATTCAAACTCTTCCTAGCGAAGTAAGCCATTGCTTCCCGATGAGTTTGCTGACCTTTCATCCTGGAAGGAGAAGAACAATCGAACGATCCACGGTGAATCAGCCTCTGCGAGAATGTCACGCTCCGCTTTTACGTGGGCCGCCTTAATTGGTTTGATTAATCAGCGTGCTTTTGGATACACTAGTCTATGGCGGTAACTGAATGATTCACATAAGACCACCCCATGCAGAATAGCAGTCACTCCCTGTGCTGGGCAGCAATGATTCAAAGCTTTTGGATACCGAAAAACAAGTTATAACCCGTATTCCCACCTGATTTTTGCTGATTACATCCTTCTTGAGCAGACTCTTCATTGCGTAGACCAATCCGGTGTCTCTCTTCTTCACTAACGAAACTCTCCCAAATGCACCTACTCCAATGTGCTTGATGTGCTCGAACATGTCCTAAATTTGTTTACTCTTCTATTTTTTTCTCATATCAACCATTGAAATTCCTTAGAAGCTCATAGGAATCGCAAAGTCAAATCACCTTATTCATTTTCTGCCTTTTCAATCGCATGTATCGACTTTCCTTCTGCAGTAGATGGTCCAGGAGCAGGTTTTTCGCGCTTTCAGCCAGCTTTGCTTCGTCCATCTCTTTTCGTAGCTGAAACATTCATACGATTTATAACTTCATATTTTCGACGCTCTCGAGAACAGGGCGGGAAATATGTGAACATCTTCTTACCTGATCTGCCCTCTTCGTCCTATCTTTCTGTTGCTCTAACAATCTCTCGATGTGCTGCTCCATAAAGAATCGGAAAAGACGCGGTTTGCACGATTCGATCGTTCGAGTGTGCGAATTGTTCTGCAATGAGTCATTTCGAGAAGTACCGATTATTACGACATCAAGCTCATCGCAAGTCAATAATGAGATGAGTTTCAAGTATGACCTATAGCGCTTTCAAGCATTGAAAATTTGATGAAGTTCGCTCACGGCATTTGAGAATACCTAAACCAGGAAACGATACCTTTATCCGATTCTTGACATCGTCGGGCAGTGGTGAGAGACTGCGTCGTTTCGTGCTGGGAGATGGCGGAGGAGGAGCCGCAGATCGAGTGGAGGGACCTGAATTTTGGATCCTCAATAATCACTCCTTTAGTCCGAGAGTGAAAATGTTGCACCAAAAAGCGGAACCGTACCTGGCGTTTGAATTTGCGCAGCAGTTGGGAACGCCGGCCTTCCGATGAAGACTGACGTTGTAACGAGCGGTTGAGAACCACCTGGAACGATGATATCATTCTGCAGCTGATCTTCCTGCTTTCCCGCTCTTGAATCGAATCACCTACCTATAGGAACGGACTGCATCGGTTTCCGCGCTGCTTGGGAATACGTGGGAAGATTGGGAGAGGGAGCTCGATAGGAATTCGTCGTCGGAATGTATTCGGATGGAGGAGGACGCATGTCGGGACGACGAATCTGATGGGAAATCAATATTTTATTGTATGAACGATCAATGTTGCCGTTAGCGACAACCTCAACCATCATTCCTACTAAGTGGAGCTATTGAAACCTATTTGGAATTTTTTCCCCCTTTCTGTATGTAAAATGGGACTGAGGATCGAATGTGATCAGTAGGAAGGGAAAATGAATAGTTCTGAGCGAATAGGCGTGTAACATTGATGAAAAAGCGCGGATTTATTTCCAAGTAAATGATTATTTTCCTAATCTGACCTCATCGTGGTAGATCACTTTAGTGTTCACACTGTCCATTGAACTCGTTGAATTGAGGTAGACGGATGACGATGACGTCGACGGAACTCCTGCACGTATTTGGATCACAATTTGGTGCTATTTTTGTGAAATTATCCTCGCACTCTCTCATTACCCCATACCCTGTCGTCCAATTCTGGCTACTTTTCCCGAGAAAATCTATCTCCTTAATCTCACCCATGGGATAATTATAGTATCGATGATCTTCGCTGGATATATTCGCATTCACAGGTCCTCCACCCGATTTGACATTGATGCTCAGATTGGAGGGAAGAGTGGGAAGCCTAGCTTTCATCACGGGAACTCCTTCTCTTTCTTCACGATGATCATTGATAGGAGATGGACGATAGATGGGAGATTCACTCAAGAGAAAACGATTTAACATTCACGTTAGTCCTGACTTCGCTAGACTTTAGTCTTGACTTTTGGAAAAGAATCCGCTCCTCAGAAAGATCTTAAGAGTAACGCTGTCAGAATGAAGAATCCATCTCTTCATTCCACTAGCGTTCTCGCTACTGAGAAAATAGCGGAATGATGAGTCGGATTCTTCATCCAGACACTCCTACTAGACAGTCGCGAGTAACTTTTCGAATGTCAAACATCAGGAATGTCACAGTGCGGGCACACATTTCTCCGACATATTCTTACTAACTCGTCAACAAGCACGAGGATGCCCTTTAAGAATGGAATGCAATGCAATGGCAACGCTCTATTTTATCGCAGTTCAGTGAATCCATAGTTTTTCCAAAAAAGTGATTCCATAGCTTTTCTAAAATGAAAAACACAAGCGAAAAGAGGTAAATCATGGTTTATAGAATATGAGTATCCAACTAACCGTTCGTTCATCTTGCTAATGGACACTTTACTGATCTGTGGCGACGATGAAAGGACGTACGGCTCAGAGGCGTATGGTGAATTCGCGCTCCTGCAATCGATTTTTAATGCTTTTGGAAAGCAGACAATTCACAAGTAATCAATACTCTTGTGTACATTGAGGTTTCTACTATTGGTGAAACTCAATTGAATTTCAACATAGCACTCTCATTCTTTCTCACTCCGACAAGAGGAAAGCATTGTGAAATGATCTTTATTTGCACAGCTCACGTTCGAAACTTGCGTTCTCGAAAGGAGCATTGATATTACAGTACGGTTTGTGCATTAACTCACAGTGTCATCTTCAGATGTGTTCTGTTGTATTCGGCCTGCGCCTTCGATGGGGACAATCCAATTCTCGAAGATGACGACGAAGCGATTGAAGGAGAAGGAGATCGGAAGACTGTTGAGGAGTGAGATGATGAGTGGGATGTAGTCATCGGAAGGGAGTAATTTGTGGAGATGATCTGAGAAAGGGAAAGTTATCAACGGGGCTCTTTCATCCTAAGCGAGAATACGATTAGCATTCGAAGCCCAATCAGCTCGTTAGGTTGTTTTACTAGTTTGAATTCTACCTCACCTTCCAGATAAGTTCAATATTTGGGAGTATCCAGAAGCTAACGAAAATCATTCAATACGAGCATTTCAACCATAAATGGAACGAGTGAAACATACACTGTGATGCTGCACGGGCGCATTGCTCGAGGGTGAGGACATTCGAGAGTTGTAGCTGGAATGACAATATTCATGTACTGACACTCTCACAAAATTCGAAATAAGTCAACTGTCATCTGTCTGTCGAGCTTGGTACAATGAAAATTGTCCTATTTCTTCGCCCTAATGATACTCTAAGATTTCTCGTTATTCCAGCAGAAATATCGAGAACGAACTTTTCCTCCATCAATCTCTGCTGGTAGTAGGGTTCATAGTAGTCAGGTCTCATCGAAGAGAGAGAAGGAGAGGGAATGACAGGGGGAGCGGGAGCGACGCGAGATTTGGCTGCAACGGATACCATCTACTTTCTACGCACGCATTTTATTGATACAATAACTGCAAGAATGTATTCTAAACGCACCGTAGTTGTAGTAGCTGTCAGTGCCTGCTGCAAGTGATTGATTTTTATTTGATTTTGTTCTGTTTTTCTGACCAACGAAATTTGTTATTTCTAGTGATAAGGAGTTGCTGCATTAGTAACAGTTTACAAATCTCGACATTACTCTACCATTCATGTAGTATCCGTCATTGTGAGTCATCGATGGAATGGGCATCTCTGAGCTGCGTGGTTCATCGTAATCTTCCTGCTGGGTGGGCTGGAACATTTCAAATGATTTATTTTATATTCCAAAACTTTCGAAATGCTCTAAATTCCTGTACGGAAAAAACTCCATGGAATGCGACAATTTCGCAATTCATTTTCGCGATATCTAAGTATCAATTCGCCAAATCGCTAGAATTTTCTTCCTAGTTCGTTTTTTTCAGTTAGCCGTATGATGAAGATAATCAAACGAACCCGTGCACTTCGATTGTTGTCGAACAACCACTGAGCTGCTTGAGCCACTGAAGAAGTCTTGCTGAGCGCCTCGATCGCTCGACCCTCAAACGATTTTTATTCGCATAGTCATTTCAATCGGTCTTCATTACTGTTATTTTTTAAACATTCTAAAATGGGGGGGTGCTGGTAAAAATGATCAAATTCCTCCAGATGGTTTTTCTATTTCATCAGAATCCTTTCCGTTCTCTCGCTGACTCATCCGCAAACGTCAAAAGGAAAGAATAGCCACGCTAACAGCACAAATACATTTTTAGATAGGGATGGGAATGCAAACTAGTTGTTGGATATTCGATAAGATATCTATACACATCCCAAAGAGATCATTATATTATCCGGCACATTTGCTTTTTAATATCACAGTGAAACTCAACTGATTTTTTAAACACTTGACTTACAAAACGAATGTTGAATTGATAAAGTGAATCAATCAACTATTTAGCGCCTCTCAGGAATATTTTTATGTGATCGATCAAGGAGAATCAAAGACTATAAATAATCTAAGGACTAACCCTATCAGCTCCACATGCCAGTAGTGTCTCCAGATTCCTTGTGATATCCACTTGAGTCTCCACAGGAGGAGATGGGTCGATGGGAGGGGCGATTAACCGTCTCGATTGATTCAATTGATCACGAATCTGTTCCAGTTTATCCGTGTGATGACCCGGTCGCACACGCTGAAAACAAAATATTTTTTATATTAATTGCATATTTCATTGCTAAAATGACACAGCGATCAGCATGATACACTCTAATCAGTGATCATTTTGCTACTGACAAGAAATAGCTTTTTTTTAATTTGTAGTATTTAAACTGTGTACTTGTGCTTGTTTTTTACGTTATTTTGGCTATATTTTGCATAACTTATTAAAAAATAATCATACCGCTTGTCGATGCTCTGAAGGAGGATGCATCGCATCCCTTAGCCCTTCACTGAAACGGAAATGCACGAATTATATCAGTGAAATGGTTGAAAATAGCGCAAAACTCGCTCAAAATCACTGGAAATGACTCGAATCACGACGGGAATAAAGTGAGATAGTGGATAGTGAAGAGACAAGAGTAGTACACGAACCCTGAGGGGCAGTGTGTCTCTCTCTCTCATCCTCACCCATCTCCCTTCCCATTCCCCCTCCTCTATCTCCCCTTCCCTTCCCTTCCCGATCTCTCCCTTTCCACTGTCTCTCCCTTCCCCCTCGTGCATTCCATTTCTCTGTCAGCTCTCTTCGATCAGTGTGCTCTCTCCTCGCTGTCGTTTCGGCCTTGGTCTAGAGTGAGGAGAGGAGAGAGGGGAAGGGAGAGGGGGAAGGGACGAGTCACTCTCGCAATACAACACTACTGTGTCCAGAGAGTGGAGAAGGAAGCGAAGGATGATCGATGGGTCTTCTCACCAAAAAGAAGCTCCCCCTCCTTCAATCATAATGACCTGAGAATGAATGAATGATGGATGAGAAAAGGGAGTAATTAGTGCATAAAACAGTCTCTTTCCAAGGACGAGAATGGGATCCTTTCACTTTCGATGGAAAAGGAAATCGATCTAATCCACTCGTTGCCCTCTTTTCTCACTTTTCCAACGAGAAAAGGCTGGATGATGAGATTCACTTGAACTGCTTGGGAGATACGAAGATCAACTGCATACGGTCAGTCCATTCATAATATATTTCGAAAATCGCTTGCATGATTGTTATTGTATTTGGGAAAACTCGCATTTGAGTGTTAAAAAATTTCGCTTGATTTTTATTGAAAAAATATGTTTCACAAATTGATTATCAACTAAATTTTCCTGACTACACCAATCCACAGAAAATACACGTTACATATCAGACTTAATCAATCGACCGGGGTAAATTTTATCTGAATCCCGGGCCTAGAGCAAAAAAAAAGCGCCTGATCCACTCCCTTCACTCATCGATAATATCCTCACGTAGATAGTAGATTCTACTTCAACCTTTGAGTCCACAAAGCTTTCTCATCAACTCATACTTTTTGACGACCACTTCTACCATTAACGAGTGCTTTCTCATTCAGTGAGTGTTTGGTCTCGAACTCTCTGGCCTACATGATATTTCGTTTCGACGCGCGCTCTTTGGATCATTACGTGACGCGTTTCAAAAACGATAAGCCCTTATCAGGGAATTCATGATTTCGTCTCTTCATTCCCCATGCTCTCTACTTGGTTAGAGTGACGAGAGAGCATGCGGAATGAAGAGAGTATTGCTATCTGCTTTTCAGGCAATGGATAACTCTGCCATATTCCTGCTTCAGTCACTGGCAGCGATTCATTTGACGGTGAGTCGATGCATAATCCCCCTCCTCCTCTCGTATCAATCGCCGTTTCTAATCTTCCGATTTCGTTACTCATCCCAGAGGTCAATATTGATCTAAGCTGACTGTGATGTTGTTATTGTTGTTGTTATTGTTATTGTTGTTTTCTTTCTGCTGACTTATTATTATCATCAAAAATTCCTGTCAATTACAGATGACCCTATTCATGTACTTGGTCGCGCTCGTTCTCATTCTCATCTATCCTCTCTACTTGTACATTACGAAACCACTTAATCGAATCAAGCGACATGGCGATCTCGGATATCATTTTGGAACGCCTGAGGTAAGTTTTCGAGTTGTTGAACTTCTTTGAAGTTCAACATGCTTGTTCAGCTCAATTATCTAACATAAAAAAACAGTTATTTTTATGGAAAAACATTGCATTCTTCAGCTCGCCGACAAATATCGCGACAAGCAAATCGAACGTCTGAAGCGGATTCGGATGAAAGGTTCGTTCTCATGATTATCTCTTATCGTTCAGTACGTTCCCTTGCTTCAATTTTGATGGGGTCAACCTCGGCATTTACAGCCTATGCTCTTGAATTCATTGTCGTCATTAGGCCATTTTTTATACCTTTTAATCGCCTTTTGCAAGGAATTTCTCATTCAGGCGATCTTCCTCCAGTATATCCGAATGGTTGGTATTGCATCGCTGAGAGTCCCAAGTTGGCACACAAACAGATCATGCCGATTGTCGTGTTCGGTGGGTCACATTCGTTATTCGCTATATCGGTCAAGGTGCATTGTGACTCATTATGATGCACCCATAGACCCATCGGCAAGGAATTTCTACCTTTCACTCCTTGCCACATGCATTGCACACATTAACTAAACAAAAAAGTCATAGTTTTTTTGAGAATTTGGTGCTAAATTATGGATATTAAGGTGAGCAACTATCTCTCATCCGATCAGAAGATGGTTCCGTTCATCTCATCGATTCGTATTGCCCACATCTTGGAGCCAATTTCAACGTCGGAGGAAGGGTACGAGACCAGCATATTATGCGCTTATTCACTCGATTATGTTCGCTATCTCGTTTCGTTGACTGAGCAGAGAGTTTGCCTCTCCTGTGAAACTTTCTGTACCCTTATCTCGAATTCTGCCTGTGATTGAGTGAGACATAAATGCCTACAAATCTCGCAAACTGTTCTCGCTCCTCCGATTCTTGTTAGAGATAACAACATTCCAGTACTCTTGTTCTCTCCTCCCTCAAGGTAAATAACTCCACAATCACGTCAGGAATTTTGAGGGCCGGAGTTCAATCGGAAAACATCTATCACTCCACACATTTTGTTCTTTTCTTCGCAGTGACAAAAATTTCGGCGAAAGTATCAAAAAAACATTTGAAATGTCAATTAGACTAAAATAGAAAGTAATGGAAGAAGGGTAGACATTTTTAAAAAAGTTAAGCTCACGCACGCAGAACAAAACTGATTCACAATCAGAAAGACTACAACAATCAAATTTTCAGGTAGTGGACAACAATTGTGTGCAGTGTCCCTTCCACGGTTGGGTCTTCTCGGCAGAATCTGGGTCGTGCACTCGAATTCCCTACAATGAAGGAACAATTCCAGAGCAGGCTCGGGTGAGTTTCACCTGTTGTACTTATTTTATACTAGGGATGGCGAATGAAGAAGTGAAATGAAGAGTTCATTTCCCCTCTCCCCACGCGCGCTCATCGGTGTCATTCTTCAATGAAGAAGGGGGCGACGCGGTGAGCTCTTCAATGAAGAGGAGGCGAATAGGCTCACTATTCTACCATGAGAAAAAGGGCGTGAAACCTGGATTTTTAAACTGATCTTTTTCCATATTGAACTAGAGACATCTTCCCATAATTTGGCTAGCTAATTAACCTGCATGAATACCAGGAAACAGGGTCATAATTCAATTCATTCGCCTCTTCATTGAAGAGCTCGCACGACCGCGCCGTCTTCAATGAAGAGGGAGAATGAGGAGAGAGAAAAGGCCTCTTCATTCGCCCTCATTCTCTTCATTTTGACAACCCTATTTTATACACAATGAACAAATCAATTGTTCGGCCGAATGCGTTCCATCAAATAATTATTCATCAAATAATAAACGAGAATTTCAGGTGACAGTCTGGCCGGTGGTCGAGAGAAATCAGCACATTTACGTGTGGTAAGCAACCGTTCTATTGCTGCAATAAGCATTCAATTTTTTGGGTTAACACGTATTCTTATGCAGGTTCGACGCCGACGGCTCCGCGCCCGAATGGGAGATCCCCACGATAGACGATATTCAGAATGGACAATGGACATACAAGGTGAGTGCTGCGAGCTTCTTTTATGTGCATTGGATCCAAATATTTAGTCGTAGAATTAGCAATACATTCACGCTAACTTCATTGTCACTGCAATGCAATGCAGGCTAGTGAAGTAGCAATGCAGTTGTTCAGTAGAAAGAGGGGAATTCCACTTCAGGGCCGAACCGAGCACGAAGTTGCCTGTCACGTGCAGGAAATTCCTGAGAACGGTGCGGATATCGCCCATTTGGGATTCCTTCATCTGGCTGGAGCGCCCGTTGGTGAGTAGATATATTCCACATTTTTGATGTGATAATTATTACAATCATATGGGGGGAAGGCGAATACAATTGGAATTCTTGGATCTCTAGCACATGAACTCAAAGTATTGACAGTTCATAGCAATGGTACAACGAGAGTTATATTTTTGATACAAATCACGCCTATTGTTGCCCATCAAAATACTAACGCGGAAATAAACGATATGGGATGGTTCACGAAGTGATGCTTCGTTCAGGCAACGACATCATTCGTATCGATCTTTCTGATCGTGCACCTTCCATCGCTCATAAATGGGATGGAAATTGGAGTGCGTCAAATACAGAGAAACACGTGAGCAAGATGCATCTGGAACAGGTCAGTCGACATTTCATAGAAATCGAAATTCGGTCTCTTTAACCGGCGACAAACCTTGTAAAAATAGAGACGATTGTCAAGTCATATAATATTTCGAACTCTACTAAAATTATGACACCTTTTTTTTTACCAACCTGCGTACAATAAATTAGACAAAGCTAGACAGTTGAATTTTGAAGGATATGTGAAACATAAGAAACACGAACATTTTAGGTATTGAAATTCCACGGCATCGACATTCCTCTCTCCGCCAGCAAGCTGGATGCGATTCAGGTATGTTTCACGATTAATTGAATTTGGTAAAGGGCTGAAATTATTTAATTTCGTTCCTTTGTCCAATTTGTTCAAAAATAATAAGCTGTGAATTATGGAAGAATCAGTTGTAAGATTCGGTCTCATGTGATACGAATCGTGCTTCCAATCGACGATGATTTTAGACATTCTTCATTCCTCATCTCCTTTCTCTACAGATTGGTCCGGGAATCGTTCACATGCATCTCGATTTTGGTACTCTCGGAAAGGGAATCGTCCTGCACCATGTGACACCTGAGGAACCACTGATGCAGAGGGCGAGGTTAGATTGATAGAGCAGCCAACATGAAATACCTTCATGAGCATTACGCACTGTCCCTTGTCAATCTATCAGTGAGAGAATGTGCGAAATGGCGGGACGATGGGCCATCATCTCTGCATTCATTAGTAGATACTCAAATTTAAAGCAGCGAGGTGTATCTAAAGTAACTGTAAAGTCTAATGAAGGCTGATCTCGTAGATGGTCTCTGATGTTTCCAACGCAGATAGAGACAGAGAGCATTTCGTAGAAAAGAAAGATCGAAACATCGATCTACGCATTGGTTGTTAGGCGCCATGAACAATGAAACATCTCTTTCACTTCTGCTGATGACGTCGCAATGTTCACTTATTCCGTTCAGATTCGTAATGTACTCGAATCTTCCTCGTTGGTTCGCTAAATTTTTCCTTCTCGCTGAGGCGAATCAGGTTAGGTTTCATCGAATTTTGAAGTTCTGATAGATTAGGAGATGAGCAGTGCGCTCGCGATATCCACCATAAAAAAACAAAAAAAATTAGTTCGAGCGTGATGTCTACGTGTGGTCGAACAAACGCTACGTGAAGAATCCTCTACTGGTGAAGAACGATGGGCCAATTGGTGAGGCATTACTACCACTTTATATTTCTCAAAAAAATGCGTTACTAACTGCCCAAACGATAATTCAGTACAGAATTGTCTCGAGTTAGTAAAAATCATTTCAAATCGAAACTATCTTATTTTTCTAAACCGATTGTTCATTTGAGGCAAACATCGTCGTTGGTACTCTCAATTCTACTCGGATAATTCTCCCCGTTTGCTTCCCGATGGAACATTGAGCAATCGTGCCAAGAGTGTCCTCGAGTGGTAGTCTCCCTCTCTCACTCTCGGGTTCGATTAACGGACGAATGTAATAACTTGTAATGAACACAACTTGTAAACTGCTAGTCAGAGCACTAATCGATAATAAACTTTATTCGCTTTGCACAGAATTTCATGGGGAGTGACAGACAGGGGTGAATCACGACTATGGTGCACATACAATGATAATTATTTTTGAATAGATTTTCACTCTTTTGATGTTTTCTTCGGGATTTTTGGGGAAAACGAATTATGCATATAAATCTATACGAAATTTGGGGAATAGCGGGGGAAAGGAGAAATAATATTATCGAAAGGCAAGATAAATAAATTAAATGTAATACGAATGTGGGTAACAACTCTGGAAGGAGAGAAAGAGGCTGACTAAGGGAGAGTGGGAACACAACACGGGGTGCCGCTAGTCCAATCCAATGGGACACTGCAGCAGGAGAAATCACAGACGGCGCTTTGATTATGATGGAGAGACAAAGGGAAGGCGGACAATAAAAAGGGGTGAACAAGGGAGGGGAAATACATGCTTCTCTTCTTCAATTTGTGTATCTCGTCAATGGGGGATAGTGAAAAGCTTTGTGTTGATGGGAGGAAAGAGGGAGAGGAGAACGATGGGATGTCGTTCCTCTACGTATGTATCAATGGAAAGGGAAGAGGCAGTTGGGGCATTCCCGAGATCAGCGAAGTGGGAGGCACTGAAGGCACGAATAGTTTACAGATACTGAGATTTACGCTGGTATCGACAGGATCACTATATTAATTTACTATTAGTGTGAATATTATCATTTTCGAAATTCGCCCCATCAATGTTCAAAAGTATCAGATTCAGACCAGAAGGTTGTCTATCAGCAAATTCTACCTGAGTGCTGAAACTGAAACGAACCGGGTTCTCTGGTGGATCGAATCCTGACTAGCGCCTCTCCCGGTGTGGTCGCACTCGCCCAACGGACCATCTCCACCTGCAAACAAATCAGTTCGTGATCCACCTCCTACCGTAATCTTATCTAGGATTACTGTAGAATAGTTACGGTACTTACCGATTCGACCATCGTTTCGGGGTTAGTTGAGAAATGGGCGACAATATCAGCGGGAGTGACGTGGATGCCCAGACCAGTTACGAGGATCTGACCACCTGAACAAAAATAATTGAATAATTGTAATTTTCTTGTTTCTGTTCCTTTTTCTTATCACAAATTCTAGTTCCCAAACGCACGAAAAGGACGGGAATTGTCCGACATTTGCCCTTGTTAGTCTCTTTCCTGAGATGCCCTTCCCCCAATGTTGGGCAAATAGTTATCAACGTCCGTACCGGTATTAAGGAGCATATTGGGCGAGACGGGCGGTGAGGGGTATGGCCAGTACTGTGGCATACCGAACGGCACGCCTAGACCTGCAACAATTTCCACTTTAGTCACTGCGCAAAATCACGATAATTTTCACACATTACTCAAATCGTTCAACGGATCGGTGGGTGTACTTGCGTTGGCATGAAATAATAGTGATTAACTGACCGGGGAAGATTCTGGGATGGGGCGGAAGGATGAGGGGAGCGGCAGCAGAGGGAGGAGTCGGCTGCATGGGAGGAGGAGGACGAGGAGGAGCTGCTACCATTAGATTCATCTCATCGGGGGAGCATTGGAACACCTGAGATGATCATTTATCTGTATCGTTCAGTAGTCACACTTTTCATGATTGCTGAACATTTTTGGAAACTGACGCTCGAGAATATCGAATAGAGAATAGATTGGGAGAATCCTAGATGTTTTCTAATGAATGAGGAAGATCTCTAACCTCAATGTATCTCTGTTTCTTGCCAATCGTCATGAACTTGTTATGGGCATGGGCAGCAACAGCGGCGGAAGCTCCTTCGGATGTCATCTGGATGAAGGCTTCTCCGGACGGATGACCTGAGAATGATGGATCTGTTACAGAGTTTCGATGGTAAGCTCGATCTCGTGCTATCGCTCGTTTTTCAAGTCCTTTCCTGTTTATAAATTTCTCTTTTCAAATTAGCAAGACTTAATTTTGTTCTAAAAAGAAGGAATCCGGGACGTATTGAGTGTACAACATTTTCTCCTCTATCAAGATTGATTGAAACCTATTTGATCAAGCTTGAAATTTCTTTTGAAAGGGTAAGGACAATTGAGCGTAAAATGAATCAGAAAGAATGTAGAAACAAATGTATTAATAGATTTCCGATTGTTCACCTTGGGAGTTGAAGACCATGTGTACACCTTGAGGAGCGATCTGAGAGGCATGAACACCCAGGAATTCAACCTCAATTATTAATTAATTATTTATTTAATTTTAACGAATTCGACATTTTGTCAACCCCTTCCCCTTTCTCAGACTTTCTGACGATACTTTTTGATGATTCTTATGCACTAGTTTGATTGACGCAAGGATAATTGATAGCTCTTTCAATGATGTCAATCAAACAAATTTTCTGGATAGATCTTGTCTGCTTTTGTCAATCAATACTGATTTTGTGGCTACACTACGCCCAAATAGAGATGATTTAGTTGATAAAGAAACGTACGACATGCTCCACTCGTGCTTCATAAGGTAGTCCTCTTAATCGAATGCAATCCCTTCTTCCCGCTCCTCCGCCCGCTCCTCCATTACCGTCCCCACTACGCTTCACCACCTGAAGTCACACGATTCACTCTCTTCATTTCACACACTCTCTCGTCGCCAGGTCGAATCGTGGAATGATCTGACTCTCTCACTTTCCCATGATCTCTCTGGCTTCTCTAACCGGAGAGAGACCATTGCGAAATGAGAGATTCGGATGCTTGTTCTCCCCCCATCATAATTTGACCACCTGGGGCAAAGACAAACTCGCTGCCCTATCTCAATTTCCCGCTCATAAGGGGATATTCCGCCCACCTGCCTCTCGATCACATGTGAATTCGCCCCCTTTACTCGCTTGTGATCAGCCTTTTTCTGGCGTACACTCATGCAAGACGTATGAGAAAAGGTGCTATCGAAAGTTCCGGGTGGAAGAAATGGATTGCAGCTACGTGCAGAAATAGGTATGCACGAGCCACAAAAGGTGAGGGAATGGGCTGAAGAAACCCAAACTGTAAATGGTTGATTACCTGCTGAACCTCAGCCTGACTCGATCGGAACAATTCGACGTATCGACTTCCGATCGTGTGACGATGACGCTTCAGGGCGTTCATTCCCTGAAGAAATAAACGTTTGATTGTTTAACCAAACCCTTGAAATCTCTTGTAGGGTGAATATTTCGGTCCATTGTTTCTCCCGTACCTGTTCCTCTTTCTCAAACAGCACGAAAGCATCTCCAGTCGGTCGTCCATCAGGTCGATTCACGAAGAGAACTCCACCCTCGATCACCACTGGAGCATCCACCTCAGCGAAGAACGAACGCTGAATTTGCGATATTGTTATTATAAAAGGCAACGTTACTCCGTTTATTCAGGCACTTGTGTCCTGCGGGAGATCACTGCTACTGACTATTTTAGCTGAATATTGTTTTAAAGAAGGAGAGGCACGAATCACGCCGATATGCAAAGTGAGACGGAGCGCTCTCCTCATTTTGCATGCTCTCTAACTCGTTGCCTGCGCTTCAGGGTGACTTGGCAATCAGCCAATCGAGTATATCTCGGTTTAAACGAAAATTGAAAACATGGGAGTTTCGAAAGCGTTATGGGGTGCTCATGCCACATCATCTGACATCGAGAACTCAGCTAGCCAGATATTCGTGCCACTCCTTCTTTAATATCTAATTATTGTTTTAATATCTACGATCGATGCCATCTATTTAAAAGAGCCATCGCGCGCGCCTTTTGATCCCCGGATGAAACTCATCCAGTATGGAAATTGTTTCTCGGTTTTGCAGATGCTGCTTGGGAAACTCCTGATCACACACAAGCGAGATTGAATGTCAACATCAAAGGAATCGATCTTATCCCTGTTTTGATCCTTTCTTCTTCTACTTTTGCTCTCCTCAATCAGTCAAATTCCAATCGATCTTCACAATCTTCTTCTTCTCTTTTAGTCACGCTCACACTGATTTATTGCTCTCTCTCACCCTTTCAAAAACTCCGACCCCATCTCGAGTATCTTTCCATCCATTGAGACAACCTTGGATTTTTGCATTAGCTACCTCCCGGGTCCCGCAAAAAGCAATGGATCGGGGAGCGCTTCGTCGGTCGTTTCCCTAAGTAAGTCGAGGGGAAGAATGGGGGTACAGTTGCCCTGAGCGACCCATTCTTCTTCCATATTCTATTGTACGCAGTTAGGGTGCTCTATCCACTCCCCATACGTGGCATCTCTCCCCTACCCTTCTCCTCTCTCCCTCTATCGAATGATCCATTCTCAATCGCCACGTCTCCTCTCTCCTTCTACACTAAAACATGCGTGACGAGCACATGAAATACCACGTCGATAGATACTTCTCTTTTCTTTCTCTCTCTTGCTCGATCGAAAAACAGCCTCCCGCCTTTAATCCGACACCCCCAGAATTACCGTAATCCTATTGTGAGGCGTAGTAGGCTCTCAAGAACGCGCGCCCGGAAATGATCCTGGGGATCCGTAGGGCAAGCCCTTGAGGTACGGTAGACGAGGGGCCGATCGAGGAATGACTTACGATTTGGTCCTCAGTGCAGTCGAAAGGCAGTCCTCTCATACGAACGATCATTGCTGCACGACGGGAGACGAAATCGACTGCCTCCGAGGACGAACCTGATAGTGATTGATTGATGACATCAATGATTATCAATAACAAGGAGTACGGTAGGTGGTACGGTAGATCAGAGTACGGTAATCCATGAACCAATCACGGTAACACGCAAATGCTTGAAAGCGACGTCGATGAGTGTGTGGGCCCGCTCTCGCTCTGCCAACGGGACAATTCTCTCTCTTTTTCTCTTCCTCCTCCTCCCCTTCCTCCCCTCCCACCTTCCATGCTCTCCCGCCTCCTCTCCCTAAACGGATGGTATTCTCCCCTCGTAGAGACGAGAATAGTCAGAGAGGGAAGGGGGGAAACGATAGGCAGATCAGAGGAAGGAGAGAGACGCAGAGGAAGGGACGACGGCCTTGTGTGTATGCACAGTTGTCACTGATAACAAGCACGGCCGGGTCAGCACAGCACCAGTTCTACAGTAACCATGGATGATACCGTAATCCAATCAGTTATTGATCCGTCGTTCCCATCGTGACTACTCTCAGTGTCGTGTCATCGAGTGAGAGGGAACGAGAGGGATGGGGAGATAGGAGGGGAACCAATACCTGAGTCAGCCCCACTATCAATTTGTATCGTGAGAGACGACCCTCTCTCCTCTTTTCTCATTGTCTTTCTGAGACAACCGAATTGGATCTCCCTCTCTTCTCATCTAGCAATTACTATTATAGACGGAAGACGAAGGAGGATGGTGCGATATTCAGAATGGAAAAGAGGGGGAAGAGAGGGGAGGAAGAGGGACTATTACAAAGGAGAGGAGGAGGATACTGAAAACAGACGGCCCCCGTCCCGTCAAAAGGAGACAAAAAGGGGATAGATGGTGGAAATGGGGAATGAAGCTTCGAGAGGAATGGAAAAAGGGGGAAGAAGGGAGAGAAAAGTGAATGGAAGTGATGCATAAATCCCATTTCGTAGTGGAATACGAACAGAGAAGATAGGCAATAATGGAGATTCATTTTAGTAGCCATTGGCCCATCACTATTGTGCAAGGCTGAGGAAATATTCTCTATCGGTGGATGGGCGCGTAAGATAAGATATAGGGTACGGTATGATAAGGTAATCAGAATAAAAAAATGATAAATTCTTCTCAAATTCAATAATAAAACTGACCAGCAGCGACAGCAAGGAAATCGTCAGCAGTCGCTCGATACACTTCAATGTATCTGCAATTGATCATGAAGAAAAAGGTTAAGTTGCTTCCACAATCAAACGATTTTACAGTCGTGAACGACAACGCTTGGTGATGTACACAGATAAGGCACATCGATCGTGGAATGGAGAGTGGTCACTATTGAATGAGAGGAGAGTACTCATATGTGATTAGTGTTAGGCCTACACAATATTACTCATCGCTGTCCACTCACTGGATTTTGATCGTGACTGTGCAAAAAATATATTCCTCATTCTGCATGTTTTGGGCAGATAGCATTGCGAAATGTGGAAAGTTTTGAAATCTTAGATCAATATCATAAATTGGAACAATAACAAAGGTAGAAATCGATTTTGATCTGTGTGAATACTAGATTCGACTGCATGACGGTTTTGCAAGCCTTGGCTCTAGGTAACGGTAACCTCTAGGTAACGGAATCGTAACCGTAACATAGCTAACCTCGCGAGAAGGAAATGTCGATGTCTTCTCAATGCGAGTTCCCTCTGTGTATTGTTCTCGAAGCGGATTAGCGCCTAGAATACATTATTTTGTTTATTTTTTTGTATTTTTAAATTTGAATTTTTCGAAAATTGTTCTCGCCTCTCCGTTTCTCCTTCCTTCTGCAGAGAGACAAAGAGCGATGCCGCCTCTGCAAAAAAGAAATCACTTTCGATGGTTGCTCACTTCCTATGGATCAGTTCCCTACTACAGTTCCATCTGTCTCTCCATTACCCATGCTCTCTCGTCGCTCTACCCACGAGAGAGCATGACAATCGAAGAGACGGCGCTTCATAGGGACAGTCTCTCTCTCTCTCTCTCTTCATATTTGTCCTCTCGGGGGTCATTCAAAGGGGACACGAGCGAGGGAAGAAGGGGGGAAGGGTTCACGTGGAAAGGGAAGAGGGGGGGAGGTATTGTATGAGGAAGAAGGGAGAGACTGGCACCAATACTCACTGTGGTCAGATGGAAGAGAAGAGGGAAGCAGGGAGTTAATCAGAGACGGGTTGGAAACACATCACTATCTCAGTTAGTCATTCTCTCTCTCGACGATCAGAAAACCATTCAGAAATAAATATATATCAGAGACTATCTGAGAGAATTGAGTTAGGTTCCACAGGGGCCGTACAATAATTTTGGACCCTATGCTGAAAAATTGGCCCTAGGGGTACTTTTTCACGTAGAGTTCGAAAATCGATCTTAGGAAGCCGTATCTCCAACCCCCGGTACCCTATGGATCCTGCTACCGTGCCAGGCTGTAGGAGCAACTTTGCGACTGGGGCTTCAAACCTATCCATGTGATATCGCATTTTGTAGATCTCGTCGAAACAAACATTTTTTGTGAAGAAAGTGAAAAAAAATATTTTCATTGAAGAGAGTTATGGCCTCCGAAAGTTTTGAAACACCTGCCGTGAAAAACTTTTTCCCGTGCCGTGCAAATTAAACTTTTTCATTCGATTCTCCATGCATTTTTACCCCGACGTACGTTTTTTCACGGAAAAATATTGGGTGGTAAGTTGGTTCATAGATCGCCGAAGCGGCGCAACCTCGCTTTTCCGAGAATTTCGGTATTGCGAAATCGAGCCTAATTCAATTTAAACGGGTTGAATATTAGTTCTTATCCTATAATTAGATGAAATAATCAAATATTAGCTTTATTGACATGAAAAATACATGAAAAGAATTAGTTCGCACCACCAGCTATACAGTACGTGCTAAACGCCTCATGTGTATGTAGGCGCGGCGGAGCGCCGCAGACCGCGGATACGGCGGATTGATTTTCCTCGAAAATTTGTTGTTTTTTGAATTTCTAGCTTTGATTTTTGAATTCTCCGTTAAATTTCGGATATTTACCATTTTTCACTCATATTTTCCAGTTTTTCACAGAAAATCACAACGAACAAAATCTGACATAGTTGACTATGACTCATTCTTCGCCTATGAATAGAGGCCACAAGCCCCGCCCACTTTGGTGTGACATGCTCCTCCAATAAAAACGAGACGGGAGCAGCACAAAGTTCATTCTAAACGAAATCGCTCGTTCGACAGCGCGTTGGATAGCTATTACTACCATCTATTGATTGGTCACTTTACCCAAAGTGAAAAACAACATCAAGCTTGGAGTCAACTTGCGGGAAGTGCTTGATTCCAACTTGTGGGAGCACACCGGAGTAGCAGCAATACTCCGTATTTCGGCGCCTTTTCGATATGGCGAAAACGAGCCCATGAGCCCATTTTCATGTCGTGAGCCCGTTTGTATGACCAAGGTCATTGCTCGAAAGTTGAAGTGAAGATGAAACTTACATCATATTCGACATTCGCATTCGTCCCCCTCTCTCCCGATTCTCTCATTTCTGTCGGTGTTTTTTTTAATTTTTAACAAAATGATGATCCCCTTTGCCCCAGCTAGATAATTTGAGCTCATTCGACGTCCTTTGAAATTTTACACCGACAAGATCTTTCAAAATATGAACATAAGAAACGAAAATATTTTACGTTTTCTATCACGCATTTGCCCATTTTCGCAATCGACGTGTGTTCGAACCCTACCCGGTGTATCGATCTTTTTCTGGCATGTTTTCTCATACAAAAAATGTTTTCGATATGAATCCATTTTTCACAAGATTGTTTAGAAGTCGCCTTGCCTAGTTAGACTACCTACAAAAACTGCAGCTCAATCGGAACAACTAATCCTATCAGTCATAATTATTTTTCCTCCTATACATATTTATGACATTCGGAAGTCCGCCGAATCCGCGGTCTGCGGCGCTCCGCCGCGCCTACATACACATGAGGCGTTTAGCACGTACTGTATAGCTGGTGGTGCGAACTAATTCTTTTCATGTATTTTTCATGTCAATAAAGCTAATATTTGATTATTTCATCTAATTATAGGATAAGAACTAATATTCAACCCGTTTAAATTGAATTAGGCTCGATTTCGCAATACCGAAATTCTCGGAAAAGCGAGGTTGCGCCGCTTCGGCGATCTATGAACCAACTTACCACCCAATATTTTTCCGTGAAAAAACGTACGTCGGGGTAAAAATGCATGGAGAATCGAATGAAAAAGTTTAATTTGCACGGCACGGGCAAAAATTTTTCACGGCAGGTGTTTCAAAACTTTCGGAGGCCATAACTCTCTTCAATGAAAATATTTTTTTCACTTTCTTCACAAAAAATGTTTGTTTCGACGAGATCTACAAAATGCGCTATCACATGGATAAGTTTGAAGCCCCAGTCGCAAAGTTGCTCCGACAGCCTGGCACGGTACCAGGATCCATAGGGTACCGGGGGTTGGAGATACGGCTTCCTAAGATCGATTTTCGAACTCTACGTGAAAAAGTACCCCTAGGGCCAATTTTTCAGCATAGGGTCCAAAATTATTGTACGGCCCTATCTAAATTTTCTCAGAGAGTCTCTGATATATTCGAAATACATATGAGCCGCGGTATCTTCATTTCATACACTCCCGATAGAGTTGTGAAAGATTGCGCGACCGTGGATCGTATTTGAAGAATTCACGGAAGAATGCGAGAAATGGGACGCGACATTGAGAAAGAGAACGTTCTCAAACTATACAGTTACTGCAAATGATCTCAATGCCGCAATTCCATCCCTAATTGAGACAGTTTCCCCATCTCAACTCGTCAGTTTTACTCTTCTCACTCCGCCTGTGGCCTTGCGGTTTTGTCCAACCTCTCACTCTTTTTAGGCCGCGCGAGCAATTAGTCAAAACCGTTCTACTCTTCGCGTTCCCTAGGCGACTTGTCCATTTTTAACATAGGACGGTCGGTGCATGGCTAATGGGTTTTTTCTCAGCAAGAATTGGAAAATTAATCGATGAGCGCATTGCTATTGCCATTTTAAGAATGTGTGAAAGTCAAAACAAACTTTGCAAGAGACTAAGGTATAATAAATGGATGAATGTGCTCACTCAGCGATATTCAGACCAGCGAAGAAATGTGCAACATGAGCATCCGTTGCTTGCCATGGGAGACCACGAGCACGACACATCACTTCGTCTGAGACCGAACACGAACGATCACTGAAGGGACAGTCTTTAGTTATCTGTTCTCTCTACATTCACATTTCATCCTCACATAATGAAATGGTCCTTCAGAACATTGCGAGAGCGATGATCTTCATTGATCACAAGACATCTCTGGCGCCGATCAAGATTTCGGACAATTTTATGTTTCCCGAAATCCAGTCTAATTTTTCCGGTCAATTTTAAGATTGCTGCAAAAAAATGCTCGTAAATGTTCTCACCAGACAGCAGCATCGAATCCAATCTTAATTTCCTCTACGAGAGAGCCGATCTTTTCTGCAATTATTCGCCATTTCATTGTTGTCTTTTCTTCCTTTCATCATTCACCGATCACTCTCTTCTGACTCCCATTGGATGCACTGGTCTCCTAACCGGATCTCCCCTTTAGACGATTACCGATATTCCGCCATCATCTCATAATCATAAGAGTCGAGGAGAGGAGAACATTAGATGGATATCTAATACCGGACGGTGTGGAAGGGAAGGAGGAGGAGAGGGGGATACTAATTACGAGACAGGATCGAAGCCGTGACCTACTTTCCGGACCCCGTCCGAGACATGTTCACTAGAGGATAGAACGATGAAGCAAAAAATGAATGATTGGTAGTAGTGAATGAGAAGTCGGGAAGGGAGAAGGCCGCGAAATCGAACAAAAAAGCGAACGGCCACCTATTTTCTGGCCCCCGATTCAAGGACAAATTGTGATGAGGAGAGAGAGAGGGAGATAACCGGCCTCTATTCAGTCCTGAGTCGTACCAGGCAGTAAAGAAAGATACAAGTGAAGATAGAGGTGAGAAGAGGAGAATCGTAAAGTGCCTCCTACTCGCTATACTGATCGAATCTCGATGGAAGTGGTAGATCGATCAATGGGAAGATATTAATCTATTCACTGACCGGGTGAATATTGAGCGAGTACAGTGCAGATGTCAGAGAGAAGTCCCGAATTGTCTTCTGAGGGCGATTTGAAGGGCTTTCCGGACAGTTTCGATGCGTCGATATAACGAAGGAAGGGAGATGAGGGACTGCAATTGCTTTATTTTCAATGATATGCTTTGTAAATGTAATGATCGAGATGGAAGAAAAGCTCAATTTGTGTGCTCAATGATCTCCATTCGAGAAAGTGAGAGTAGACGAGCAAATACGCTCGAAATGAGAGCGAACTCGATCACTTTTCGAACACTTTTAGGGCGAAAAGAGCGGATGATATGGGAGTTGATTTTTAGTGATTATTTTAGTGAGCTCAAGTTACAATTTCTCATTAGAGATATTGTAAGGGTACAGACTGGGAAACGATAAAAGGGAGCATACGTGAATTCCTCCCTTGCTGCTTGAGGATGGACGATGCATCGAAGATCGAGAGGACCACGAGTGGCAAGGAGAGCATCGTCGCCTGATTTTAGTTACTTAAATCATTTAAATTATTTTTAAAAATAATGCGAAGGTCAAAAAGAATAAAAGAAAAATGAAGGAAAGTGCAGTGACTTGATCGAACGCAGAGTTCATCATTTCTTGTTTATCTTATTCCTCTCCCAAAGTGCGCCCATTTCGCAATTGTCTACGTAATCTCTGACCACAGCTGTTCTTAGGACAAAATGCTATGAAAATGCATAATCATACCGATGTTTTCTCTGATGGCCATTAGCGCCGAAGCGAGCTCTCCTTCTACTATGGTAACGTCTCCTCGGAGTGTGGAACATGAGGACAGATACGAGATCCTGCATGAATTAACCTTGAAATTGTATTGATGTCATTTCGCATTAGTTTTGACGATGCATCGTCTTGAGTCTGTAGTTATGGATACAATGACGAATGGGGAAAAGGATCTCTTTTCTTGAATGAATTTTCTATCCTTAGATGAAGTATGTTTCAAAGGATGCAATAACATGAACTGATCTATTACATAACGCTAAATTCTCTACGGGAAATTGCTACGAAAAGGGAAGAACATTCGTCATCGTATTCGCAGCTGCAGAAGCGAAATGGTACATCATCAAAACAAAATGAAAATGGTATCTACTGTTCCGAGATCTATCCTACCTGGTGGGAATTCCATCAGTGTTCTCATTGGCTACTGAAGCTGCATTGACCACCACCGCCACCAGTTTCATAATTACCTAAATTAGCATATTTGAATACGGTAGAATCAGTTTACGATTACAAGAATAGCACGAGTTCAGTACTACGGAAGGGGTCAGAGGGGGGAGAAGTTTTATGTCGTTTCTCCTCGTCTCGGAGGGGTGCGTGTATGGAGAAGAGTGAATGGATTGAGAAGAAGAAGGATGGAAGTGGGCCACGAGAGTTGTGTGCGTACTCAGAGACTGTGGAGAAAGATGAGATGAGAAAAGAGTGGGGGAGGGAGTGACCCTCTCTCTCTCTCTCTTACCTGATCCCCCCTTTCCCATCTCTCTTCAATCGCAAGCGAGAGAGAGAACGGTCAAGGGAAATAGAGGAAGAGAAAGGTCACGCCTATCTAACTATGCATCACAATCCCGAATTTCGACAATGCGATGTGAAGTGGCTGAGGAAGGGACGAAATCCGGGACAAGTATCGGTTATCGAGCGGCCTCGATAAGAGGGAGGAGGAAGGAGCGAGATGGGAAATCGTTTATCGCATGGTTAGAAGGGACAATGGTAGAGACGTTTGGCCCGTATAATCTTAATCAATTCTACGACTGGACCGGAAATGCCGAATTTTAGAGTAAAATTGTGAAGAAACATTGAAACATCTGGTAATCGCGTTTGAAAGGACGCAACTGACTTACTCAAGATAGATGCGCTACCTTCACCTTTCACGAGGGAGTGATCATTAGGGGGAACTCTTCTTCTGGTAATGAACAGGGTTGAAGGGTCAAAGGGGGAGTTAGCTCAGTGGTCACTTTCACTAATGTGATCAACAATTGTCCGTTCCGTTCCTGGCACCATTGATATCGCATACTCGTAAGTAAATAAGCAATATACATTTTAAAATATTAAATTACAGGGAAAATACAAGGGTACATTGAAATGTAGATCAGAGAGAACCGATGGTGTTGGCCGAACAATGAATGAGTGAGAGATGAGACGAGCGCATTGACGAAAGGAGATTAGAAACACATGCTGGACATGAATGGCACATAAATTCGATGAAGACACACACAAACACCCGAAAGAAGCGTAGTTTCAGTTCTACTCCTAATTCGCAACGACATTTCCATTCTTGAGATAGTTCTTCTCTTCATCGTCTTCAAAGATAACTGTTGTCGTTCGAGGTGAAATATGAATTCCCTCGGAACAATCAATCCAAGGGATGGAAGAGTAGTCCGATGGCATGAAGGCGTACCTTCAATATGCATTATAAGTGGGCGGAGCTAACGGTCAATCAGAAACAGTCCCCGTCCTTAGAAAAGACGGCTCTGTCCGGTTTTCCGGGTCCCATGACACTTTCCGGGTCCCATGACACTTTCCGGGTCCCATGACACTTTCCGGGTCCCATGACAATTTCCGGGCCCCATGACACTTTCTGGGTCCCATCACATTTTCCTGGTCTCATGTCATTTTTCCGGGTCCCGGATGAGATCTATGAACTATTTTCACAAATTGTGTTCATTTCCAAATGCACGCCCATTTCGAGTGATTTTTCGTTTTCATGACCTCAAATTAACTTTCAAAAGATTTTGTTGGCTGAATGGTTTAATTTTTACGATGTAGTTTATCTCTGCATTATCAGTAGTATTATCTTGGGACAACTTATCGAGAAGGCACAAAGACTAGTCTTCATGGCTCTACGGCCCAGAATATTTTCTACGGCCCTGAAACCATTCTTGGCCGTAGAGCATACTGCGTAGCATAATGCAGTGATAAAATACATCGAAACAACATTTCAGCCAACAAAATCTCTTGAAAGTTAATTTGAGGACATGAAAACGAAAGATCACTCGAAATGGGCGTGCACTTGGAAATGAACACAATTTGTGAAAATAGTTCATAGATCTCATCCGGGACCCGGAAAAATGACATGGGACCCGGAAAAATAACATGGGACCCGGAAAATGTGATGGGGCCCGGAAAGTGTCATGGGACCCGGAAAGTGTCATGGGACCCAGAAAGTGTCATGGGACCCGGAAAGTGTCATAGGACCCGGAAAACCGGACAGAGCCGAAAAGACAGGCTATTGTTCGGATAGTGGACAATACAAGGTCAAATCGAGGAGGGAAAATACTCAATATTTGTTCTCATTCTCACCATTGATCTCTTCCCAGAGTGATCCCACCTCCAATCGTCTTCCGACGGAGAGCTGCGAGAAATCTGCAAAAGAATGGTGGATTTTAAGACAATTGTCTGTCGTTTGAATGCTGTCCTTATGACTGAGATAATGAAGGATGGCTAACCTCTGAGCATCTAATCCCCTTCCCAGTGCGTGTAGTCGTGAGATACATGCAGATCCTGAAAGGATCCGGCTTATTCTCATATTTTACCGTTGGGCATATTTTGCTATTGTGAAAGCGAATAATAAACTGACCAAGCACATCGACAGCGAGAGAAGTGAGGACAAGTCCAACGAAGATGAAGAGGATGGAACATAGAATATATTGGACTGAGCCTGGAAATTGAATCATTCACGAATATCGGATAGTAAAAATGGCAAAGATACGCCATTTATTAAACGATTTGTACAGTACTCATTTGATTGGAATTGTAATCGATCAATCGATAATGTTTACCGGATGGATAAAGATCGCCGAAGCCGACGGTCAACTGAAAATAACCAACTTTTACTATTTTCTCAGTTCTCGATGACTCACGAGTGAAATAAGGCAGAAGTAAAAGGCATCGACGTATGTCCATTTGTGAATTTCCTCGTGGATTTCGTAGACTGAATTTGAATTATTTTATTTCAAAAAACATAATTAAACTCACTTTTAGCTGCAATGGACATGTACGTGAAGAGGAGGACAAGAACGAAGGCTTTACGACGACCGGACACCTGTTATTATTTATTTTTTGTTTTCCTGTAAACTGCAAACCCCATTCACACTACTGAATGGCTTTGTGAACCGGATGAAACTGATTCGTGAACTAACTTCAGCCAGTGGGTTCTCACTCGTGCCGAGCATATCTGCCAAGAACTTGGCAAGATCAGCGATTGTCACGAGAGTTAGAGGGATTCTGAAATAATATTGATTAGAAAAAAGAATGATAATTCTTTTCGCAACGTTTGCATGAACGAAGTCATGATAATTTGAGTCCGAAAATGCTCACCCAAAAATGGCATAGCACATGCAGAATATCTTTCCGAGATAAGAAACGGGAATTAGATGTCCGTAACCTGAAACACATTCAGTTGATTTCACTCGTGCCGAGCATATTGAAAATTGAATTCCTACCGATCGAAGTAAGTACAGTCGTTGTGAAAAACAGTGCGGAGTGAAGGTTCCAACGACCCTGACAATGTTTTTTTTACCGATCACGTCCGTAGTTTCCAGTATTGAATAATCTTGATAAAAATCACAATCCTCTCAAAATCAACACTAATCAAAATGAATCTTGTAGACTTTTTGAAACTCATTCTACCTTTGAATTTTTCAATAGTTTATGAAACCAACCGGATGTGTGCTATTACTCCACGTATCCATTGGTCTCAAACCCGCTTCAAATGCCTTGAAGGTCGCTTCCGTCAGATTTTCCAGTACTTCTTCGATATAGCTATCGTTAAGATCTTCACTGTTGAGAATTATTTCCTGATGGGAAATTGAATTTGTGGGTCCTTTGCTCTCCATCTCATCGCAAAAACTGAAGCCATTTTCAATCAATTGTCCCACTTCCTAACTACGGAATGCGAATTGGAAAGAATCCGGATGTTGATTCGCATATTCGTTGCTGTATTTTATTCGACATTGAGTCATATGAGATGCTCCAACCGGAAGCCATCCAGTGTAGAATGAAGAATGGTTCTCACTTCAAACTCTCGTATCTTTGTCACGCTTTCATTCCAGATCCTTCGCTCCTCTGGCTCCTGAAAACAATGCACAAATTGCAAAGAAATCAGCACATCTAATGTTAGGTACTTAATGAGCATGTTCTGTAACCCTCAATTATCACGAATTTTCGCAAGCAAACCTATGACATGAGAACTCACTTCAATAGCACAGAAAATAACGGCGCCGACACTGAGATAGGAGATGGTTGCAATGACGAGAGCGACGTGAGGAAGAGCAATACGGAATCCCTCCCATACTGAATCGATCTGAAGGAGTGAATGATCATTGAGGAATGATGAGCTGAGGAAGCTGCGTGTTGAACATTCTAGTTTTGAACATTCACTCAATTTATATTTTTTTCGACAAGAAGGTTCAATGGCACTAATTTTTACCGCTTCACGGACAATTGTAGAACAAGTGAAACACATTGGTCATGATGAAGAACACTTTTGGATGCAGAATCTATCTCAAACTCACGGAACCTTAGGAATCATTGGAGACTCAAGGGAGAGAAAGATGAGGTCACTATTCACTCAGTTAGAGAGGGTAGAATGCAACTGGCCTATCAAGTGAAGCGTACCAATGGTTGGTGCTTTTCCGGCTCTTTGATGCCCGATTCTGGGACCGGTGGATCCATTTGGTGGAATGACTCGAGAAGGGAAGGGAAGGAGGAGGACGAGGACGAGGGAGAGGAAGACTCTATCCACCTCTATTCGTCCTCCTCTTTGCTCACTCCTTTTCTAAGCGTCCCTTCACTCGCCCCTTTCTACTTCCACTATTATAAGCAATCGCCAACAATTGTCGGCACTCTTTTCGACGTGTGACGACTCGGGAGTTGCAAGCCATCAATTCGGGATTAGTTGTAGAATGGGGTTTAGGGATGAAAATCACTGAATATTTTGGGGCAAGACAGGCAGCTCTCTCGTTGCTCCATTTTGAATGAATATATTATGAGTTTGATCGAATGAACTTATTTTTTTAGAATTTTCGAACTATTAAATTCATATGCGATAGAACTGTCACTGAAACATCTGATGTCTGATTTTGATTCATTTATGATATCTCAAAGAATACAAATGTACCTATATATACCAGCAAATCTACTGAAGGAATGACCTCACACTCCCACGTGTCGAAGACTATGAACAACGAAGTTATGCCTCCCCGGTTGTCGTTATTTCGTTTGCCCCAATGCAATTACCCGATTGTCACACCCGCCCACTATTTTTAAACAGAAACTTCTAGAAACGAGGGCAAGCAGACCTTCTAAGTTCGGTCCTTCGGAATCATACAGACCATTGAAGGGGGCTTAGACGTGCATTCAACCGAATGAGAGTGGGATCAAAGAAACATAGTAATCCCTCGTACCTTTTGTACTTCGAGTATAGACGAGGGCGATATGGCGGGTGGATCCCATAACGGATCATTGCGGGCTCGAAACATGATTCTGCCCAGTCAACTCGTCGAATTGTCGACTGGAAAGAGCTGCGCGACGAGAAAAAGTGAGTGTGTGGAGACAGACTGCATGAATGGGATGGAGTCTCAGGGGAGACAGAGAAGGGTGACACTAATCCCGACACTCCAATGAAATCTCGAAAGAAGAGAGAGATGGGAGGCATGTTCGACTGTGTGAGGAATGGAAGCTCTTTATGCGCGAGTGAAAAACAACTGGAGTGACCCGAGAAAAAGTGATAGCACACGATGAATTGTCGATGAATTAGAACTATGACTAGATTATGATGAAGGAGAGTGATCACTAGCGTATCCTCCATCGCTCTTCGATGAGCCGCTCAGAGGACGCTTCCCTTTCCTGGAAATAGATAGTTCTTTTTTTTGTTTCTATTCAAGGCTTTAGCGATGCAGCAATTCAGAAATGCTCAAGATAGACGACTACAAAAAGCTAAGAAGAAACCATCCCTTGGCCCATTGTCACATAGTACGAAGATCGAAATCACCTCCTAATGATGTTTCCTTCCTACTAGCTTATTGCCTTAATATCAGGATAAAAGAAAGTGTGTCACGTAATGAGCACAACTCACTGCAGCGTAAGCCTTGCTTTTCTGATATGCTTGATAAGATGTTTCCTTGCAGGTGCGGGCAGATTGATGTGATAGACGAATGGAGTGGAAGAAGAGGAGAAGAGGGGAATATGAAGAAGTAGAAGGGATGAATCGGTTGCTTCTTGGAAGGAAACCTCGTCGAGTGGGAGTAGGACGGATTCCGTCTGAAATATTATTAATTGACCACTCACTATCCATTGAATTCTCAACTCGTCCCTACAACTTTCAGCAGTTTGTGAAACTTAACGCATTCTCACAACTCTCAACTATCAGAATGATCATTTCATTGTCCCGCAAATCTAACCTGGGGAGAAGAAGTGGAAGGAAGGAGCAGGACGAGTGAAGAGTAGACGAAGAGGAAGCAATCTACCTGTAATCATTATAGGGTTGGTCATTGAAAATTCGGTACTTCTTCGATTTTTGGCCGTATTTAGTACCCCCTCCCTACCAATCTCATTCCCTACTCCACTGCACATTCAGAGCCGTAGCTGTCTGGAACAAAAATTGAAGAATTTCTGAGAGTTCACTTTCTCATCACGCAACTTCTATTCAAAGGAGAGCATGATGAATGGTGGTTGTGATCTCTCCCTGAATCAGGATTCGAGTACTCATTACCTCCGTAGTCGTCTGCACCCATAACACCTTCACCAGCATGATCATCTCTCCCATCTCCATCCGGAGGCCCTGCAAATTCTGTTATGTTAAATGTCAACTTTCGGGTATGTTTCACTGAACCTTCTTGTGATTCTTGTGAATATTTCTTTAGTGAAATTTCGAAAGATTGTTTAGAACACAACCGAAAACCTTGGACAGCAGGAACTGAGCGTGTTTAGCCCTGATCGATTTGAGTCTCGGAGAGAGATGCTCCTCGATTCTCTGCATTTCATTCACGTAGTGGAGAAGTGACCGCATCTTTGAAGCTGCCTGTAATATTATGAATAAGTTACCACTGATTGAAAAAAATTCGCCTTTCTCAAAGAAATTTGAGAGTAAATAATCTGGAAGGATATAACGATTATATAAGGATTAAATAATCCTCATCTGGCACATTATTGATTTGAAATCTAGCAAGAATCGTAATAACTGACCTGCTCGGTAATATTGGCCGTTTCCCTACAAGTCGTGCAGCATCGACTGATTGCATCGAGCAGGAGGGGATATCTGCAAGGGACGACAGCCTGATTGATCATCTTCCCGCGCCTCTCCCACAACTTCTCTCGTCTGTGTTTGACCGACGAGAGAGCATTTGAGTGGGTGGAAAACATAAGAAGCGAGACTAGATATCACGGATCAACTCTGATCAGAAATAAATTGCTCGAAATGCTACCTCGCCACTCGCTGCACGGGTTGTATCATTCTCGATTCATATGATGTCGAATGCTCCCCACTCGGATTGAGAGCCTGAATGAAGAATGGTCACGTTGTAGGGTTGCAGGTTCGAGATCAATAGTATCGCGCCAGTGCGAAAGTATCGCAAGTACGAATCTCTTGATCTCGGTCTCGAACTTGCAATCATATCAGGTTATGTTTCAATAGCTACTCTTCAGCAGGACAAGAAGTCGGGTTTCGATTTTCGGAACGTAGACTTTAGCATCAACCTTCAATCGTTCCTTCAGCTCATCAGATGTCGTCACAGCTCGCTGCAATCGGAGAAACGCAGCTGCGTATTCAGCATGCACCTAACAATATATTTCATGAAGTCAAAATTCAGTTGAGTCACGGCGATCAAATTCAAATACCTTCAGATGTCCACACGAATCGATGAACACTTTTGACACGGAGGCAGCGATTTCCTGAAACGATATATTTCGATAGAGGAATTGTCTTCCAATTCACCGTCAGCTGTTCCATCTCACTGTCTTTCTGCAGTGAAGCAAAGCACCTCTCCAGAGCGATCAACAACTTTTCCTGAATATTTATTTTAATGAAATACACGTTCGTTGAATGTGCAGGTGTGAAGTTTTTGAAAAAGGGTCGCAAGAGAACATCGAAATTAAATTCCACGGCGCCTTGTGTAAAAGGTAAGGTAAAGGTGTATCCACGTCAAGCGATTTTACGTCGTAAGACAACGCTAGGTGGGACCCACTGATAAGGCCAGCTGTTTAGACGGACTACATACCCGGCTGTCCAATGCTTTCTCGGGTAGCCTTACCTTGTGTTGTGTCGTCTTGTGTACAACCATTGAAACTCAACCCATTGTCTACCTGATTCTTGACCAATCGTTGTGTGCATCCGAGAGTGTTCCTCACTGGTTCCACGTTGTGATAAAGGGCCATCGTCTGAATAAAATAAAATTTGTATTTTCACTCCGAATCGCCGATACGATTTCCATCACCGCTATGTAATTCCAGCCCACGTTGCACGTTGCAATGCACCGATACGTAGGTAGTTACTGCAGTCCCATCCATTGTCTCATCTCACCTTTCTCAGTCCCATCACATAATCTCTCTCCGTCATTATCAACTCCTCCAATGCTTTACGTAGAGGACCGCAGTTCGGAGGAGCGTCACTCTTAAGAATGAGAGTATGAAATGTCTCGTAATTTCGATGAAATTGTTATGAGTTCGTACGCTCTTGTGTTTTTCTGACATGCCAAAGAGGAAGATGAATGAAAGGAAACGATTGCCCACATTTCTATCCCTCACCTTATACTCAATAGAACTGGCCAATGAGTCAACGGATAGTACACATTCTCCATTTGCATCTTCCATCTTTCCATTGCTTGATGGTTGACTGGATGTCGACGGTTCTTCCCCTTCATCACACTCACACTCCGGTTGAGATGGATGACTGTATTGATGATTCCATCTGGAAAAATGGTACAGTCATTCCGTTATTCTTGGTACTTGAGTCCTGCAGGAAGAAGATGTGAGAGTGGATCAAAGATTATCAATATCAATTTACTTCGTGGGGTCTCTTGTTTGACCCTTCCGCGTCATCTATAGGAAATACAACATTTTCATCTGATGAATCACTTTTGTTGTTTTTTTCGTCATTAACCTGTCCGTTATTACAGGTCAATGTAGTAGGGGCCATTTTACAGTTGACTGAAACACATTCGCAATCGCGAATGAACAATTTTCGCTGAAAGAACTCACACATTCATTTTGTTCATATTGACGAGATAGAGGAAGAAAGTGCTCACTCCACAGCCAGGAGGAAGAGGAACGGATGGAAGACGGGGCATCTGACATGAGATTTTTATTTATTGTATCTTTATTTATTTATTTATGTATGCTTTGCTTGATTAACCCATGTTACAAAGTCTAGTAACTTTTTTCTCTTTTTTCACTGCATTATGTAGAAAATATCTCGCTGCTTCAAAAGCACCTTTCCCGATGACTCCCTTCTATCTCTAAAAGCATCTTCTCTATTCCTTCCTTTCCACGAGATAATTGGCCCATCTGTCTCCTCATCACTGAATAATTTAGAGTGAGATGATTCGAGAGAAGGGAAGGGAATGAGTAAGTGAGGGCATTGCCCATCTCTTCTCTTCTTCCCTTCACTCACATCCTCATTTGCATTTCAAAATACGCGCACGAGCCAAGGGACGATAATAGTGATGGATTGTTCGTGTTTGAGAGCACGAGGAAAAGGAGCCGACTTCATAATACGAGTTAGGCCTCTTGTTCGGCAGTCAGCAACAGCAAGTGTTGAATCGGTTGTGTTTCAAGCGCACTATGAGAGTTTTAAGATGAAACAATGTTCAATATCGTATCAATTTCTATCAGATCGAAATATACCATCAACGGATGCAATCGCCCCTCGAGACAACTGATTCTCTGTTCCAGAATAGCCATTCTCAATCGATTCTCTGGACTGGATTGACGATTTTGAAGCTCGGACGATCTGAATGATCTATAGATTTCGAGATTCTATTCATGGCCCTTTCGTGACTGGGAGGGCGGTAAAAATGTGCTGTGCATAAATAATTGTTGGTCAACCTGAGCAGTCGCAATTTGGCCCTCAATGCGACAGTTGCTGCCAGACGAGAGGATGTTTTGGCAAGAACTTGACTAGATTGATTGAGAATGTGAGAGAGGAAACGATGAGGATCCGCAACTGAACAATTGATTCGTTATATTTCGAAATTGAAGCTTCGGAAACTAAGTTATATAAAATTAAAAATATAGTTCTGACCAGCCATATCCCATATTCGACTGCCCGACGTAATTCGGATGTTCTGTCGCTGAATCTCGAAGACGCTTTCGAGCTGAATGAGCAGTTACAGTAGATACCTACGGTACCTTCGGACTACGGTAATAACGGATACCGTAACCAAACTCACAATATTGATGTGCACGAGTCCTTTGTCGTAGTGGAATACCAGGAAGACGGGTGTGATCAATACTACCGTAGTCTGAGAGGAATCGCGAACTGGTCGGATCTGCAATGGAGTACTGTATCTACCGTATGGATGTACAATGTCATACCGATTCATCTTTCCACTCTGATACGACTCGTATCCTTGCCAGTGTAGAGTGTCCACGTGCGGAGAGAGTTGTTGCGGGAGGGGCTGTGGAGGAGGAGGGAAGGGGCTGAAAGGATAGGGTGGTCGAGTCCGATCATTTCTAGATGAGTTTCAATAGATGCACTTCAATCCAACTTTCTATCTAGAATTTATCGTGGCTTTCCTTCTTCCCAAAAAATTAATTCACTGTATTATCGCATTCATCGCTTCAGCGCGAGTCTTTACCAGCTTTTTGTGCCTCCAATTTCTTCAGAAGTTCAGAACCAAGTAAATCGCAAAATCATGATGCGTAGTAGTACTCTCTTTCTGACGCACAAACTGACAAGGGGCTCTCTGAATACCCAATCATCCATCCCATCCATCCTCCCACTCACCTTCACTCTCTTCATTTCCTCCACTCTCTCGTCTCTCTGACCAGCGAGAGTACATTGGGAAGGAAGAGAGTCTCACCTTCTCCATACTCATTGCATGCATGAGTGCATCAGCTTCAGTCGTCGAGATCAGATTGAGACCGAGGGTGCGGCCACCGAAGTCAACCGCTTGAATGAAACAGTCGGATAGACGACAGATCGCATCTGAGGAGGATGAGATTCACTTGTGCATCAATGAAGCAAACAATAGCATCTCTCAATTCTCTTGCATTGAGTAATATTTTCATTTTAATCACCATTATGTTTCAAGGGTTTCTGTTTCAAGGGATGTATTTGGTTTCTTCAACCTGCCGATTCAAAAACAAATAATCATGAACGAACCGGGTCCGACCGTCGAGTCCAACACTACTCGCCCGTCCGTGGTGATGGCTTGGATGCGGAAGGTTATCTGCCAAATTTTTATTGTTCTCACATATTATGCTGCCGTATTCCGTTGCTTCAATGTGCGATGGCAATCTATCAAAATACACATATTTTCTAATGAAATGATGTTTGAAATCTTCTCAAAACTCACATCAGGTATCAAGCTAGGTGGAGGAATGGACGAGGAACTTCGACTTTCTTGCCCTTCTCGGAACACTTTGACCTGCAGTTTTTGTGTTTCTCTTGAGAATTGCATTCCTCCCATATCCTTCTAAGAGTGAAATATGGGGGAAGAACACTCTAGTCGAGATTTCAAAAGGGAACCTCAAGAAGATCGTCGTGTAATTTGATCCATTTATTACGCTTGCCCGACAAACTGAAGAGTTCCGCATGCACACTGAAAATGAGGAACATATTTCCCCTCCTCACTCGCCCTCTCTTCAGTTCTCATGCATTACACTTCCTTCTAACGCCAATTCAGTCCTATTAGCCACCGTAAGGTGTAGTAGTGGTATAGTGTTAGTTTTATTGGCACTTTGTTGGATGAGGGGGAGAGAATGGAGAGGGAAGTGATGAATTGGGACATGGAAGACGGACATTCGAGATGTGAAGGAGAAGATAGAGAGGTGAGAGGAGGGAAGAAGAAGCACTGGATAAAGACAAAGAAGGAAAGAATACACACAAAGTAGTCGAGAAGAAGGAAGATGAGAGGCACTCACTGAAGAGAATGACAAGATTTATAAATGATCCGTTGAGTTTTAAGGGGTATTCGACAAGAAACAGCAAGGGGGTGTTTGTGATGGAAAGGCGAATCTGTACAATAGGAATCTGAAGCGGCCGTGCATATACAAGACTCTTCTTGTAACATTGTTTTCCTCCTGCTTCTCTTCTCTTTTCTCTTCCGCTTCTCCACCGTTAAAGGGAAGTCACAACTCACAGAGTGGCTGTTCCACTGTCGAAGAGTGGAGCACACGAATAGCATGTTAGTCGCCCTCCCATCCTAAATAATAATAATAGTTTATCATACAATTTAACATAAATAAACGTAAGAGAAATACGGCGGAAATGAGATTCATGAATTACGATGTTGCAGCATAGGCTGGCTAGAAAAAGGAACTGATTATTAGATATCTACGACCGATTTTTGATGAGATTTCGAAAAATATGTCTAATAATTCGAATAAGAAGCTCTAATAGAGAGAGAAATTCGCGTTGATGCAGTGACTATGACGCAAAGAGGCGAGTATTTGTCAGCGCATCAAATTCCATTTTATGATGATAGACTGCGACTGCGAACTTTAGCATCGGTATGGTTCCAGAACGTTGAACTGTGCCTACACAAAGGATAGACAAGAACATGTAAAGTGAGAAGGGAATGGTTGCTTTGACTCGCGCACTCAGACAATACAGGTGAACAATCGAGAGAAGAAATGACAAAAAGAGAAGGGAGAATGATGGAGAGACTTTTCGAATTCGGAAGGGCTGACTGCCAGGTAAGAGAAGTGAGGCCATTGGGAAGGAAGGGGGAAGGCTTTCCACTCTCTTCGCCTTTCTACTTGTGCATATATATGCATTTCGAATGGAACCATAAACGAGCGGGCGGAGGAGAGGAGGAGAAGGGCGGGAGGAGGGGAGGAGGACTGAGGGAGGAGGAGAAACCTCTAGAGGGAGAGAGGGAGGAAGATGAGATGAAGAGAGCAAGAGAGATGCATCCAAATAAATGACCAACCCGACAGAGAGGGAAGGGAGAGGAGGGAGTGCGGTCACTCGAGAAGAAGAGAATATGATTGATGAACTGACGATAGAGTGGAAAAGGAAGAATCGGGTAGGACTAGTAAGGGCAGAGAAGGACGTGCAAGACGAAGGCCGTGAAATGGAGATCCGCTTTCTAGAACGGATTCAGAAACGTCGGATGTTGTCAATCAGATAAGGGAGTGAATTAATGCAGCAGACAAGAAAGAGAACGTCGATTCGTCCGGAAATTGGATGAAGATGCAGTGAGACAGATGGTCGTTGTCTTCGTTATTCCATCATCATTTTCTCATCACGCCAAAATTCGCGCTAATTCAAGAATTCCTCTAGAGGTTCGAAAGTGCGAAGGCCCTGAAGATCCGGAGATTTTCCATGCGGTAAATAATTTAGAATCAAGGAGCGAGCATCTCGCGTGGTAAATAATTAACGGAGATACGCAACACAAATCTGTAGGAACATCTGAAACGTAAAGTTGCGTCCAAATTAAAATGATTTACAGTCATCTTGTGGCGTCACTTACACGGCAAAGTTTCCTCGAGTTTGGCAAGAAAAATTACGGTCCCTCACAATCAGTCGTAATGCATTAGGTTCATCATGCTCTTGGTGGAATTGTCCTCTGCCCACGTAATGTGTACTATGTCTCAGTTTCGAAGTGAAATGGATGCATCTCAGAGAGATAATTCAGTTTCTCATCGCTTCAATCTCAGTCCTGAAATAGATTCTCCTCACTTGCCGTCAACAGTGGAGAATGACCACTATTCAGGAGAGAGAAGCCTCAGAGAGATATCTGGCTGTTGAGTGTGGTACTGTAGAAATATTAGAGCTCCCCCATTTCCTTCTTGGTCTTGTGCAACACTTTCAATGAGAAACCACTAAGATTACTATTGCTTTGCGATAATCTACTTGCATTTTATTTACTGATAAGCGAGATATTGCTTGATTACGTTGATAGTTTATTAACAGCTCCGTGGGTGGGACTTTTTTATCTTGGAAATAGAAATTCATCATACAATCACGTGCGTGAAATTGTTCACGATTTCGTATTATGTGTGAAACTCATTCGATTCACACCTCTTTCTCTATAAATTCAGCAACATTTCGCTCGCGATCACTGATCTCCTACCCCCTCATTCTCCGTGTACTCTACTCGATTCCCCATTGTTCGTCCCGCAAAAAAGTAGAGTAGGATAGGAGTATCAGATGTGAAGTGGTCTCACCCTCAAGAGAATGCGAAGCCATCGTCTCATTTGTTTATTCGAGAGAGAAACGAGCGGCGAGAAAAGATATCCATTGAGAGCCGGAAGTCACAAAGGGAAGGGGGGAGGGTGAGCACATGGATACTCATCCCCCTCCCCTCCACCCTCTCCTCCCATTCATCGTCTTCTGTCCTTTGGAAGTCGTCGACGGCGTCATCCTCATTCGTCATTTTCCGTGTTTTCCCCTTCGAAGATTTCGTGAAAGCGCTGAAAGAAACCCCCCGTTTTGTTACCTATTTCTGTGCTCGGATTCACCTGCCGCCGAAATCTCCCAAATTTGTAAAATGGGAGGGGCGCAGTGGCTAAAATTAGGATGTTAGGCGGATAGGTGCAGCTGATGTGTTCGTATTCACGCAGGAGCGGCGTGGTGCACTGTATGAGATTTTGTTCAACATTATTTCTCTTGCATCGTATCTCTTCACAGTATCACTAACATTCTGAAACTAAATCCTTTCGTAGAACATTTGAAACTCATTCATTTTCTAGGCAGGTGTATGGAAAACTTTTCTAACATAGCGGTATCGTTTTCTGCTTTATCGCTGAAATTGTTTCTGATTTACGGTTAGCGATAATTGTTGGTCTTTCAAAAAAATCAAGTAGGAGTAACTATCAGCTGCTATTAGCAGTTAGTGGTCAGTTGCAGCTGATATTTCTCATTATTTCCCCATTTCTACTATACCGACGATTGGTCCCTCATGGGAGTCACTATTAAACTGATTTATGCTTTCCTTCGTTGTTCTTCTTCTCCTTCGTCTTACTATCTCATTATTCCATCGTTTCGCCCCCGGTTTCTCATCGACTCACTTCCTATTTCCATTTAGAGAGTTCTGCAGAATACCAGAAAAATCGCAGCTGTAGTATTAGGATCTTTGCGAAAAATCAAGTGAATAGGCTTCATTTCGATATTGAATGAGTATCAAAGTGATTGTCGTCATCGTTACGCCTATGCTGAGTGTGCAGCCAAACGTAGGCTATTTGTAGAATAATTCATGCAGAAGAATCATAAGATATCTCGTATCGTGATTATGCCAGCATGGTAAGTTTAGCTCTCCCCTCCCCTCCCTTCTTGTTCCTTCACAGTTCTTCGAACCTTTCCCTCTGAAGGAGGAAGTTGAAGCATCTCTCTCGGTATTTCACCACACCTCACCGTCACTTCACTCAATTCGTCAACCCTTTCTTCTCAGCTTCCAATCCTTCTTCTTCAATCCAATTTGGGATTATCCTGCCTTTATTTTGGTACTGAAAGGGAGGCGAATGGATGGAGGAGGAGGGCGGGAGAAGGAGGGGGAGGGGGAGGGGCAGGCTTGACGTCCGAAAGGGGAGGATCCATTGTAAAGTAGACTGGGCTTGGAGCGGGGCCGATTCGGAAAAGGACTCTCTTTCTCTCTCGTGACTCCTTTCGTACCTGCAATACGATTAGGCCCAATCCTCTCAACTCCGATTGTTTTCTCCTTTCGTCTTCGTTTCGCAAACTCGCCTAAGTACTGTACACTTGCGTTGCTTGATTATTCATTACGGTCACACTAACTTAATTTTCGAAGTATTCAGATGCAATCCGTCGTCCTCTTCGCTTCCTTCACACTGCTTATCCTTCTCCACTCGACATACGCGAGGATAGAGCCAGTTCGCTACTTCAGGTACTTCCCTCCTTTCCTTTGTCTAGCCGCCCGTTGCCTAGCTAGTCTCTAGGCGCCAAATTATGATGACGATCGATGATGAATAGATGGTTGGATAGGGAAACAAAGTTGATGTTTCAGTGATCCGACGGAGGTTCTTATGCGAGACAGTCTGCGTGCTCGTAGTTCTTCGCCCTACTACAGCTACCGACCATCCAGGAATGCACAGTGGAAGACGGTGAGGACATCTTCCGTTTAATTTGAATGTCCGGAACTTGTTCGAGGGCACAGGCTACGACCGTTCTGAATGTGATGGGGGTTGGGCATGAGAATGATAGACAGTTTTCTAGAAAATCAGAGAAATGTTCTAATTCACTACTTTCGACTGCGTGGGAATTGACGATTGCAGTTGCCTTCAAGTAAATAATCGCAACAAAACTGCAAACGATGATCGTTGAGCCGCTCGCCCACATGAAAATAACGCGCGATGCACAATAAAAATTTCGATTTCCGAAATCTTCCGTGAAAATAGCCGAGAGGCATTTCGAACAATTGAAGGAATTGTGTTCGTTCGTGAGGAAGAAACAGAGATCTCACTCAAGTTTGTTCCTAAAATAGATTCCTCTTCAGGTAACAAAACGTCGCTTCAACGCGTATCCTCCATCCTTCTACACATACAATTCGTATCCACTCAATTTCAATCGTCGATCGGCAGCTATTCCCTATGCTGATCTACTCTTCTCTGGTCGATGAAGACCCTTTTCCCATTAGACTTCTCAAGGAAGTGCTTACTCATCCTTTCCTCCATCCCATTCATTCATCTCTCTCGAGAAGGAATGAATAGCTACGTCCCGTTGACATCATCCTTTACCTCAAAGAGCAATGACAACTTCTCACTACTATTTCTGTACATCTGACCCATTTCATGTTGCACTCACCCGCAATATCCTAGGAATTCGATAAAATCGTGCTCGATACTGTTAATTTCCATGCATTTTATCACACAACACAAGGGATGTGCAAAAAACCATGATTGTCCACCAGGGATGTGCAAAAAAATTTCTCGCACTCCTTTTTTTACGTGCTTTCTCGCTCTGTCTGACCGGCGAGAGAGCATTGTGAGGAGTGCGGGAAATTTTCGCACAGTCTTGTTGTCTACCCCCTCCCCACCATCGATAAGATCTCCTATTATACACTTGTCACTCCCCTCACTCGCCTGTCTCCCCACTGGCTCTCCCCGCTATTTCTTACCCGTCGCGAGCAAGTCGCACTCCGCCTATAATCTCCCTCCTTTCATCTCTTCATCAGTTTGGGCCTCGAAAGAGGGCAAGTGGTTGATGTGGATTGACTTCGGTCTTTCCTAAGTTTACCCCGAACTGGACTGCACTTCATGCACGGGTCCTTCCGGTGACGACTGGAACCCCTGGGTATGGGAGCGATCTTTTGTTCCTGCAGGTAACTGCTTGCGAGACCGATGAATTGGAAAGCTATGCCCATGTCTCTGAACCTCTATTACGATACGTAAAAATATTTTGCGAAACTTGAGTTGCGATTCCATCATTTTTCACATGATAAGCAAGTTGGTATGAGTAAGCATTGAATAAAAAATAAGTTTTTCTTGAAGAAATAAATGGTAGAGACAATGGGTTTACATTTAGATTGAAACCGAAAACACACGCCTTTCCTACGATGAATCAAATAATGCTTGAATGAATTCCAAATTATATCCTTGAATCATCACGATTTTCGCATTATTCACGCTTTCGAGAATCGGAGAATCTCCATTTCGATTATTCTTCCTTACAAATTCCGAAGGACAATTCAAGTGTAATGGATTCTTGTTGCCATTTGTCTCACGTCACTCCAATGAATGTATTCAAACGAATCCAATATTGAATTAAAGCTGGTGCACCAAATATATAATTACATTCGAGAAAAATGTAATGTTCATAATGTCATGCACACTGAGCAAGGAAATCTTTATCGCAAGTGAGCAGTCTAAGCTCTGTATCTGTATCTGTAGGGAGAGGGGGCGGGTGCCTCAGTCTCAGCAGGGGCCTCAGTGTAAGAGGGCGCGTCGGTGTATGAGGGAGCATCCGTGTAAGAGGGAGCATCGGTATAAGCGGGAGCCTCAGTGTATGCAGGTGCCTCAGTAGGGGAGACGTAATCGCCACGAGAGGGGCAAGGGCAGTAGGCGGCATCGGATCCGGGCTGTCCATCAGATCCCTTCTCTCCGGGACCTCCAGCCTGTCCAGGACGGCCAGGGTATCCAGGTCTGCCCTGGTTTCCGGGCTTGCCGGGCTGTCCGTCGTTTCCGGGAGCTCCGGGCTTGCCAGGGGGTCCAGCAGGTCCGGGTCTGCCGTCGTTTCCGGGGCGTCCAGCGGGTCCGGGAATGTAGGTGACTCCATCTCTGCCGGGGTGTCCGTCTCTTCCGGGTCTTCCAGCGGATCCAGGTCCACCGTTGGGTCCGCTCTCTCCACGACCTCCGGGTGCTCCGGGGTTTCCGGGCTGTCCACGTCCTCCGGGACGACCAGGCTGTCCAGCGGGTCCGGCATTTCCAGGGGGTCCACGGGGTCCGGGAGGTCCAGGAGGGCACTTGACGCAACCGCCGGGAATGTCGAAGGTAGCGGCAAGGGCGATTCCCTCGGCTCCAGGTCTTCCGGGCTCTCCGTCCTTTCCGGGCTGTCCAGCCTCTCCGGGTGCTCCGGGGTTACCGGGGGGTCCGGCGGGGCATCCCTGGGACTGAGGGCCGCAGTTGCACTGGGCATTGGCCTGACGCTTGTTGCGGCCGAGAAGAGTGGCGAAGGTGGGAGCAGCCTTGGTCTGGCCAGTGGGGTTGAGGTGAAGGGCGAGAATGCGAGTCCACGTGTCCTCAGAGATAATCTGCAATGGGGAGACATCAAATACAATGGTGTAGAAGAATTTGCTGGGCGTATCTATGCAATAACCTTCCCTAAATGCTCAAAAGTAATCAATAAAGGTGAGCTAGGTCAAATGCGAACTATTTCGCACTGTGTTCTCCGAGATATCTTGTTTTTCGTCTCCAAAACTTCTCATCCGACCAAGTTAGCTCCATAACGATGATAAACTCACTCTGAACTCGGTCATGCCTCCATTGATATCAGCCTGGAGCTTGTTGATGTTGCCCACAATGGTTGAGATGGAGATGATGCATGCAAGAGTGGCGAAGAGGGCCGCAGCCGATGAGACTCCCACTAGGAAGGAAGACATTGTGAGACGAATCTGTCTATTCCTTCCCTCGATGGCCTCTTTATACTCACCCCGCACTGGAATGCTGTCTCTAGAGGTGTTACTTGCTATACCGAACCCATGGCTGGTAGATACAAAGGAATTAGAGGAGAGTCGACCCCTGAACTCGGCTTTCAGCGCTAGATTTAACTGTGGGATCCACGGTCTCTCTTGCAGGCTGACCCTAGAGATATCGGGATCTAAGGAGAGCGAAGCCCCGCCCGTTGTTCCGAACTGTGTCTCTTGGTATGCGAACCCACGACGGAGATAGTGCTGGAAATAGGGAGTGCTCTTCGAGAGAAACAACGGCCTTGAGGAGTAGCCTCTCTCATGTTCCCAATAGCTGATTTCCCTCTCTTTCCTTCCGTTATCTCCCTTATCTCAGAGTCAAGGCCAAGATGAGTAACTGCAAACTGTACGGGGCGGAAACCTTTATTGCCCCAATTTCACGAGTAGAGGAAGTGATGGAATCTACTCTGTTCTCATGCTCTTGCAGGGAATGGTCAATGATAGACCACTTTTATCGAAGAGATTACCACTTCAATTACTCGAGTAATCGAAACGGTGCAGGGATAAAACTGAAATCTTTTTCTAATTGCACGTTAGCCTAACAGTTAAACCTCAAAGTTGTGCATGCTCATTTTGAGCATGAGGAATGAAGAGATGTGTTTACTACACGATTGCAAGATGGGGTTAACATATGAGTGTTTATCAGACGGAATGGAGTGAATGAGATCGAAAAGGAGGTTGAGATCAGAGGAGGATCACGATGGGCTAGAGAGAAGGGAGGAAGGGATGGACTAGCATGAGACAGGAGAGAAGAAGCATCGATTTCGATTGAGAAGATTCTGAGATTGAGATCGACGATAGATCTGCATGTCTTCTGCACGTTTCAGTACACGAACCAGTCTGAAAGACCATATATTATTTTTCAAAAAAAAATGATGGCGATAATTGATCGTCTACTTCTTTCATCATTCTCATTTGTGGAACATGTGAAACTCATTGCGCGCCTCCATGGGTATTGCGGTTAACTTTTACTGCACGTACGATCCTATTTGAATACTTCCTTGTAGCTGCCGTACATGAGAACTTCCGTCTCGTGGTATTGAGAAATAGTTCGTGTCTTTCAGGTGTGTGAAATTGTAGCGGAGATCAAAGTCAATTCGATTTGGAACGAGGCATGATAAATAGCGAAACGAACACAAGTTTCTATAATTCGATCCGGTTCTTATCGAGCAAATCGAAGTTTGGCCTAATTGAATACGAATTTTAGTAATGGAAATTCGTCATTATCAGCGTTGCAAGGCGAAAGATCTTGCGGAAATGAGAAAACCTAATCAGACAATTTATCAAATTTCAATGAACCAAAGAATCTCACATGTCTCTGTTGACGTCTGACCTCTTGGCCATTTGCAGTTCGGGTTGATAGACCTGCAATTATTCCATGTGTATTGTTCCTTTGTAGTCTACGAAGAAGGAGGTTCAGTGACTGCCGACTGGTCAATGCAACGATAAATCACTCAGAATGAGTCAGAGATTATCTTTAGCCATCGCGAGAGTCACCGAGTGCTCTCTACTAATCGGATATAGCACGCTGTAAACTAAAAATTCTGTACCAGATGCGCGGCGAGATTAGGGCGCATAATATTGCAATTGTGCTTCAAACAATAATGTTTGTGTTATTTGAACTGTTCGTTGAAATTTCATTTTATTATACCTCATATCCCTGCCTGTCCAATGAGTACGCGGAGATTCCAGTGAGAAGAAGAAGGAGGAGGAGGGACGATTGCAGAGACATCATTACCTTAAGAAGTTGCACGTTTTGAATAGACTGAACGTGGAAATGAAGGGGGGCGTATAAATAGAATGGCCTTCGAAGATTCAAGGAAACGACGTGAGTCAGAAGGAAAGAGCACGGGAACAGCAAAAATACTACTGGGAAAGTACGGTAAGGTGATATTCGATTCCCACGTGTCAGCAGCAACTACAAAATGTGGAAGGGGACATAACCAGTGATTAGAAGACAGCACCATATCATTACTGGGAATCGTGAGGACGTCAGAGTGGCATCTGACCCACCCTTTCCATCCTTCTCCTCTTCTAGTACAATTTGTCATTGGTTCGGGGGCGTGAAACAGGATGGAAAGGAAGGTTTCATCTCTCAATCCACTTCATTCTATGGACGAGACGAGAATGATTAACGGAGACGAAGGAAATGATGAATGGTCTGAGTACACATATTCGAGATGGTAGAAGTGAGATCTATGATATTCTACGAAACTTATTCGATCTCTAGTCGCATTTTTTTTCCAGAAACGTTCCAGATCGCACGTTAGACGTAACAAAATTATAAAGATAGTCGAGAATTGGATTTGATGTGCGGTTATAATCAGCAGGCATTCGCATTCTACACCGGGAAAGCAAAAACACGGGGGATTGACGGTCGAGAAAGGAGAGATAACTGAAGAGACTGAGTAAACGAGTGACAATTTCAGAAGATTTAGAGGGGGTCATTTGTGGTTGCGACTACCAAGACACGAAAGGATAGAGGTATAGTAGTCAATCTGTCGAGGTGGAGACTCAAGTTAGATTCGAGGAATGAGATCGATTGTTAATCAAATCAGTGGATAGTGGGGAGAAATACGAGAGGGTACTGACGAAGGTATGAAACAGAATGGGAGTAGAAGTGTCAAAACACCTTCTTCGTAACAGAAAGAACGTCAAAAACACGGAATGATTTCGAGAATGCCCGATTTGGAAGGTACAAATTCGTGGTATTGTTTGAGCAAGAACGTCGCGCGGACATGCTAAGTTTAGCCCTCCCCCCTTCTCTAAACTGACAACAGACATGTTCAAAGCGTCGGTTATTCGTTCAGGAAGGGACGAAATGTCAAGAGGGGGAGGAGGTCACGATTGAGGGTGGAGAGAAACGTCGTCACTACTTCATCTTCAAACTACGTCTACGGACAAATTAGCGCGATTCCAGAGAGAGAGACTGAGTCAGCCAATGTCCCGAAAAGTAGTTCACGATTGAGATCGTGATGTTGGCTTGTTATCAACGGGCAGAATTAGTTTGCTGACGTCTTTGTTGTTGGATTTGCACCTCGAAACTAAAGGAAATCTATTTCAAGAGATGGGTCATAATCACATTCAGAGGTGGCTACTACATACCCACCCGCATAGTTAATAAGGTCAACCCGCTTCGTGATATTGCGGAATTTATTCGGAGAACGGAATTCGATATTCCAGGAATTGGGGCGACTATTTTTGAGAAAGAGTTCATCTTATAGTCTATCAACAGTCTTTTCTTGCGCGAGTGTCGTGTGCCCCACTACTCATTGCGACACAACATTCTGAGACACTTTGTCCTCTCCAGGGTGAACTAACCAAAAATCATTCCCACAAAAATTTAAACACGAAAGAACATACATATTCTCATGTTTGCTGTTCCGAGACTACTCCTTTATTCTACCTATCGGTGCAGAATGCTATAGGGTTGGCAGGGGGATGAATATCTAGAGGTCATAATGATAGACTGCGACCAGCCGTCAGCATACACGATAAGGTCACTATGACATGGCCCCTATGGTCATCCCGAATTGAGTTGAGTCTGATGGAAGAAGGAAGGAAGTCGTGGATGGACTCCCACAACCATTTCCCCCCAATGACGAGAGGATAGATTAAATAGGTGTGAAAGGTGAGGGGCAATTCACCCACTCATCCCATTGCATGACTGCATGGAGCATTTATGGAGATGGGGTAATCATAGTAAGAGGTTACGAAAGAGAATGAAGAAAACATCCATGCTGAAAGTGTTGGGAGGGTTTCAGAGTGAATGAAGATGTGACTTCTCGTAGGAATTCAGTGGGTTTCACACCACTTAGGAAGAGATAATCTCTAGGGACATGGAAAAGATACTCATATTCAGTGCACTCCACGTGATTACTTCCGTGACAGGCTGGAATGTGTTTCAACGGTTCCATCTCAGGCTTTCCCTGAGATTACGGTATTCCATCAAATTCCTTGCATTCCCCACAAGCCGGAGTTATGCATTGTGACTGTTTCTAATATAGTGTGCATAGAGAGGGAAAAGACAGACCCATCATGTAATTGCACAGTGTCTCCGTAAGGGATCACAGGGAGAATGGAGAGGGAGGAAGAGACAGGTAAGCCCCCTCATGACTAGTCATTCCCTCCCCTCCCTTCACTCTTCCCCTTCTACCTCTCTACCATCAAATTATGGGAAAGAATCGATCCGAATGAAATCCCGCCACCCCCATTCTTCCACTACGAGGTAGGCTCTTTTCCATTTATTCCTGTCTTTTGATTAGGTTCGATGGCAGATGATAATCGTTCTGGAACATATCCAGCATGTGATAGGCGTACAACGATAAATAATGGAAGCATCTGTACCCGACCTATCTTTCAATAACCAGAACATAGTATAGCTGTGACCACTGCAATCGAAATGTTGCGGTGCAAAAAGTATATCTTGTGCAGATAAGTAGATAAATGGGTTAGGGCGCCGCGACATTCAGAGGGAGTGGCGATCCGGGAAGGGAAATGTCAATTGAATTTCAGCCTAGAGATCGAATATGACAACGGGAATTATCACGCTGGAGATATTATCGAGGGAAGAGTACGAATCAAGACGGTATGTGGAATAGAGGGAGGAGGGGATTCAAGGAATGAATCTGAATTCGTTCTTCGTAAGATAAATAAACGTACGAAGGAGACTTCTTCTTCTTCTTCAATTACTAATCCATCTTAGCTGTTCGCCCTTTGAAGAAATGAACTCATACTAACTGCATCTTTGATAACAGTGAAAAATCAGATCTGAATGATCATAGAGCAACAGTAGCATCACTTATGTAGGCGAAATCAATGTTTGAGCACGGAAAAGCGAAAATATAGTTAGCGTACACCGTAGGTGCGGCATTTATCCAACGACAAACATGCGAATAACTGCTAGGTGGGAAATAAGGCACACCCCTCATTCCCTATGTAGTAATCACGAGGAACTACGCAACTCCTTCCATTTTCACCCCTGAATGGAACCAAACAAGGAAAAGGCCATTGTGAGGGAAATCCACGTAGAAACATGACGGGACTTGAGCGATTATTCGACGAAAAGTCCAAGTGATTCCACTTCCCTGTGGCAATGATCTTTGGAATGCATGGATGGAACAATGGGAAGAATCCATTTCAGAGTCAGGAAATACTCGTTCGAAACGTGCGAGTTCTCTTCTATGGAGAACTGGGATACAGAGATGCTGATGGAGTGAGATTTATTCTTTACGGAAATTGGATACGGAAATCGAGAGGAAATGATGAGATAATAGGAAAAATCAAATAATGTTTAGTCCCTTCGCTTTCGTCGGTATTTCCAACAATCGTGCGATTTGTGGAGGGGAATTTCGGAATGCTACCTGCCTACAGGTGAGAATATTCCCATTCTCACGATTTGCAGAATAGGAATGCAGGATCATACAGCTATCGTTTCTCTATTGGCACACCTCTTACACTTCCGACTACTATGGAATTGGCTAAAGGTGAATAATGAGATTAGGAGGGATCAAACTAAAATCTCTAAATTTCATCAGGCGATTTCCTAGCGTTTCCCTCAACATCAAAGCAGCCCTCACCAATCATCTCCTATCTCCAATACTTTTGCGAGGTGCTTCATTTGAGGGCTTCTATGGCTACAAAACATCATAATCGGCAGACATATGAATATGCGAGAGGGCAGCGATCATAATGAATCTATTTCTGAGCAACAAATCCTTCGCAGGTTCGTCTCTCAGAAGCAATCAATCGAACTGTCAATGATCATACGAGAAGGAAAGAGGTGAGAATGATCACTTGAGATATTCAACCTGACTAGATCGAAGCACCTGTCTCAATCAGATGATATAGACTGTTGATTCGGTGCGACTAGAATTGAATAACAAGTCAGAAAGAATAATCAACTGCACTGAAGAAAGGCGACATTATTAGCCCGTTCATTACAACGTATCTAAATGTAGACTACCTGGAATTCAGTAAATATAATAGTAATCTGATTAAGGTGCAGATCGAGGGCGTCTGTCTCGATTGGCCAGACACAAAGAATGTAAGGATCGCCAGAGAGGTGAGTGATCTTGTAAGGATACTAGATTGGAAAACGAAGTGAACGTGTAGAAAGCGTAGAAAATATGCTATGTGCTGACTGAAGAATAGTTTCACAAATTCCCAGATGGAAACACAATGTAGACAGTAAACGATACATCAAAGTACGAGTAATGTCTCACAACAGCAAACTGTAATTCCTGCAAGTGACGTACCTAGACACCTTCCAATAAGGAAGAATAATTGTTTTGGCTTTCTCCACCTTCCTTCCTTCTATGTGTTGTACTCCACTGTTAGCTTGTAGTTGGTTGAGGCGAGAAACAAGGGAATAAAGAGAGGAATGAAGGACCTTCCTGTTCCCGTGAAAAATAAGACATCACTGGATACGGTGCGGATCCGATTTCATTCAGTGGAATGGGTAGATCTTCAATTCCAGGTAGCCTACGTCAGGAATATTATTGATGCGAGCGGAATGGTCGGAGCGACACTCAAATTGAACAAGTTAGTCATTCGCCTTCGTTTGATGAGCAATCTTTGTAGATTGTTATTATTCTTGAAGGTTCTTCATACGCAAAAAATAATGATGTTTTGATGATCTCACCTGCAGAAGTCGTGTCATCCCTGGGGAATGCATCTACTGCAACGTCGAAGTGCTCAATTGCTTCAGGAAATTGATTGTCGAATTGAGCGTCATCGAGAAGTTTATCGTGTCAGTTTTGCTAATTTTACTTCTCTATGATTCATTGCACCCATTTTTCTTTCAAAAATCGTGATGAACGGACTGTGATGATTAAAAATTTGCAGAATCACGAAAGGTCTTCCGTTCGGTACGAAAGATTACGAGGAACTCATCTACACAAAGGATCTCGGAGTAGTCAAAGTAGGAAGCACTATATTTTTTCGAAAAGATGCTTTTGATTTAAAAATTTCCTAAATTTACTCATGAAAATGAGCGCATGAATATAAGCAAACTTATAAAACCGATTGAATAGCCTGAATTAAATTTAGAATAGGATTCTTTTTGAGAACAACGACACGTATCGACGATGGCTTGGCATCGACTGCTGGATTCCAGAGAGTTCAATTCCATATCGAGGTACGTTCCAATGCTCACATCATTACACAAAACGTATTTTATGCTGCTTTCACAAAATGAACTATCACAAAACATTTTAAGTTTCATCATTCAACTATTGGCATATCTGTGAAACTCATTCAGACGCTCTACGCTTTATTGACAAATGATGTTCTCAGAGTCCTTCAGAGTTCAGATACAACATCAAAGCCGCCATTTCGAGTGGTTTTGTTTCCAGGTAGAGACCGAGACGATATCCTCTCAAACAGTGAAACTCTCACTCGACGAATATCGAAAGGACTTTTCATTCAACTACGGTAATCAATCGATAGTCTTCTCTTTCTACCATAATCCAATCTCAGGGTGAAATGCGGGAAGCTGTCTTCTCCCCTCTCCATTTCCATTCCACTATGTCTCATATCTGACGAACGACATCTTCCTCGGACTCTTCCCAATGGAACGAAATTGAGTGGAGCAGCCACTGTTTAGATTACAGTATCCAGTAGGTTACGGTGTATTCACGTGTATTCAAATGTGTATTGACAACGGGTTACTGTACAATTGAATTCGATAAATTCTTCAATAAAAAGTGATCTCTGTCTTTCTTTCCTCCATTCCCCTCTTCGTCTCTCCTCTCGATTGGTCGACTATGCGCCTCTCCTCTCTTCTCCACGCAGCTCCTCGCTATCTCATGTGTCGACCCACCTTCTTCAATGTGAGATTGACACTCTGCACCAGAGATTGACAAATATGAATATTCACTGTTCACCCTCAGGTGACATACTCGATTAATCCATGGATGACTCGGGCAGCTCCCGTCAATTGTTCACGTGCAATGGACCAGTGGGAGACACTCAGGTTGGAACACATTGACAATTTCGACAACATCAGCGACTTCTTACAGAGAGGCTATCGAGGTTGCTGGCGGGAAGGTGGATGTGATGGAACCTGATGTGAGTGATCTTTGATCTCTGAGGACTTCTTTTCAAATCGTCCATTGATCTTTGATCTTTGATCTCTTCCACTTTTAGGACGGAGAGGAACTACCCGATCTCGTTTTCGTTGCCAATGCAGCTGTCGTCAGAGGGAAGAAGGCATTCCTTGCCACTTTCTCCAATAAGGTAATTAGGAAATCGGGATACGGTAGGGGGAGACTGTATCGATCTACCGTAATCCCCTTCTTCCCTTCAGGAGCGTCAGGGCGAAACAGCGCTGAATCGACGCTGGTTCGAGCGGGGAGGATACGAAGTACACGAGGATGAGAAGAATGTATTCGAGGGTGAGCAAAGATCAAAGATCAACCTACACTCCTGACTTCAATATGGCTTTTCAGGTGCCGGAGATGCGCTGTTTGCGGGTGCGGGAAATCGTCTGCTCTTCTGCGGCATTGGACCGAGATCCGGCACTGCTGCATTGCCGAAGGTACGGTAGACTGGATTACGGTATTCAAGTTGCTGTATCCCTGCAGGTCGCCCAGTTGCTGTCCAAAGACGAAGATCAGCTCAAGGCCGTGGCTTGCAGACTCGTCTCACAAAGGTATACTGTAGCCATGAGGATACTGTAGACTACGGTATCTGCAGATTCTACCATATCGACGTAGCGTTCTGTCCTCTGAACGAGTCTCTGGCCCTCTGGCATCCGACTGCCTTCGATGACGTCGCTAAACACAATATGAGCAATGAACTCAAACTCATCTCGGTGAGAAGAAAATGTGTATCTTCCGACCAAAGAGAAGCTGAATATCGGAATATTTTCTATGGACAGCGTCTTCCTAAACAAAGATTGCATTACATATTTGGGTCCTCAATGTCATGGATTCAGATTCCCGATGAGGAAGCGAACAACTTTGCGTGCAATGCAGTCGTCGTCAATTCGACAGTCATCATGAACAAGGGCAATCCACAGACCGCCCTTGTAAGCCACTTTCTTCCTTCATGTCTGTCTTCATTCACACGCTAAACAGAAATCAACGAAGCTGATGTGCTCCATACACATCACAATTTCTTCATTCCAGTTGCTCCGACAGAACGGCTACCAGACGAAATTCGTTGACATGAGCGAATTCATCAAGGTTTAAAAAATCGTAATAATCAGTCTAACAATCATAATTTCAGGCCGGAGGCTCAGCCAAATGCTGCACACTCAGATTGGAATAGAAGAGAACGAGAGAAGAATTGAGACCCAACTGAGAGAAAAAAAGGAATTATAAACGATTGATGGACAGTTTGTACCGATTCCATGATGATGAGAAACACTTTCTCGACGGAACTCGAAGAAAAAGTCGCGACATAGTGTTGTGCATGCAAGCTTCCGTAGCGCAGTAGGCAGCGCGTCAGTCTCATAATCTGAAGGTCGTGAGTTCGAGCCTCACCGGGAGCAAGCGTTTTGCCAGGTTTTATTCTTTTATTTTTATTCGTTTCTGTCGAATGTTTGAACTTCCATCGCCATGTTTCTTGATGCTTGGAATATGACAATTATTTTTACAGCAGTTTTGTCAAAAAGACAGAGTAAGAGTAAGTCAAGCAAAGAATAAATAGAGGAAGAGTCATCTATTGTCAGTTTTTAGTTCCCGTGGTTCATGACGCGTAACATTGTGTCTCTTTACATCACAAATTCTTCGCAGCCATAAATATTTATCAATCAGAAGGGTGTCGCAATATACCGAGTACATATGAATAAATTATACAATGGGTGCGACGATTGGTTCAGATGTGGGCGTTGATCAATAAATACTCCGTAATCTCTCCATTAGTTAGTCTTGTC